>NIGD01000001.1:4092199-4117553 GCA_003055185.1 Escovopsis sp. TC
ACCCCCTAAAGGTATAGGTCACGGCACAGAGTCAAGACCAGAGTAGTCGCTCTAGCCAGGCAGAAACATGAGCCGTCCCTCACGTCCCGAGAATGCTTCTTTTCCATAATACCTTACATCATACCCACTACTATAGTTGTAGGTAGGTAGGCAAAGTTCGGATCCTCTTCCTCACCGGCAGCTCCCTCATATGTAGACGCGTCTGCCCTGCTGTACGTCGTTTGTCCCTGCTCTCTACTAGGTAGTATTTGGCCTCGCGCAGAAACTAATAGGTAGTCCTGATCACGCCATGGCTCTTGCTGTGAGCGGTCGGCATAGTCTCACGCTGTTGACATCACCAGCGCCGGGCTTCGATTGACCAAAGCTACGCCGAGGCACCGGGAGCTTCCGAGCTCCCTCCCCGATCAACGCCCCTCAACCACTCCAGTCACGCATCGAGACCACACAGACTCGGCACCGCTGGGAGCCGCCATCCCTCCTCAAAAGCATCTGGAGATAAAAATATGCTCTTCCTCTTCCTCCTTCCCCCTCCCCCCCTCCCTCTCCCCCTCCCCCTTTTGTATCCACCAAACGCTATCACAAGATATTGAAGCATCACCACTTTTCAACCTCAACGCAATCACCAGCTTTCAAAATGAAGTGCTCCATCCTCACCCTCATCGCCCTGGCCTCCGTGGTCATTGCCGGCCCTCCTGAGAAGGAGCACAAGCCCGAGCGTGGCATCGCCCGCCCCGGCGAGCCTTGCAAGCCCGTCAGCTACGCCTGCCTCAAGGAGGAGGGCTGGTTGGTCTGCAATGACCAGGGCAAATACGTCGTAAGTCCGGACGTCCGACCTCTCTCTGTTTCAGAGGGGTTCCTCCGAGATGCCCTAGGGGCATTCCTTCCGTGGTCGTTTTGAATATGAGAAATTTTCTCCGGGCCGGCATTCTTCCCGTGCTATTCCTGAACAGGAGAATTTTTCACCGGACTGGCATTCATCTCGTGCTCTTTCTGAACATGAGAGATTCTCACCGGGCTGGCATTCATGTGACGGATCATCTCTTCTTCTTTGGTTACGTCTTGTGTCATCTCATTGTGCAATTGCTGATTTCAAATGTTGCTTCCTCTGGCTGGCCCTGGCGCGACTTTTGCTCTGTCCCTCTTCAATATGCTGCATGTTCCATACACGATACTGCTGGGTTGTGCCCTCACGCAGAGCTCCTTCACTCACTCAGAGCATCTAGTTCGCTGGCAACTGCCCCCCCAAGACCGTCTGCCGCTTCTACAAGCCCAGCATGAGCCCCTACTGCGTTCCCCCCAACTTCCAGTTCCCTTAAATGGGTTCTGTGAAGGGGAGAGCGGAGGGTGGCTTGTTGGGCGGTAGTGGGCGAGGATGACGGGGAAGAAGGGGAGGACGGGAAGACGGGGAGGACGGGGAGGACGGGGAGGACGGAGAAAACGGGGACCACCGTGGCGACGCAGAACGACGCGAAACGACGTGGCGACGCAGAACGACGCGAAACGACGTGGCGACGCGGAACGACGTGACGACGCGGGACGTTGTGACGATGCGGAACGACGTGACGACGCGAAACGACGTGACCATGCGGCACGACGTGGCGACGCGAAACGACGTGGCGATCAGAGGATGGCAAGGAGGACCGCCAGGGTGTGAGGGTGAGAGTGAGCCCCTCTCGGAGGAGGTGGGAGCTGGAGGGTGATGGAGCTCGAAGTTGCGCTCCGGTGGGGGAGGCGGAACATACAAAATGGGGGCAGTGGGGCAAGCGGAACATACAAAATAGGGGCAGTGGGGAAGGCGGAACATATAAAATTGGGGCAGTGAGGGCTCAAGATTTGAGACCGGGGCGAGGACCGAGAGAGGAGAGAGGGTTTGGTTGGCGGCACCCAACACCTCACTCTCCAATTTCGGTGATCTATCCGGGATGGAGGATGATGAGGAAGGCATGTGACCAGAGCGAGAACTGAGAAAGGAGAGAGGGGTTGGTTGGCGGCACCCAGCATCTCACTCTCCAATTTTGGTGATCGATCCGGGACGGAGAATTAGGAGGGAGGCGTGGGACCAGGGCGAGAACTGAGAGAGGAGAGAGGGGTGTTGGGGCGGCACCCACCACCTCACTCTCCAATTCCGGTGATCGATCCGGGATGGTGGATGGGGGATGATCTGAGAGGGGCTCGGGGGAGCGCTGAGATTGGGAGGAGAGGAGTGGAGCGAAGGCACCAGGGGGGTGGTCCTTGGACGCGGGGCTTGGTCGTTGTCGCGCGGTGGTGGTCGGATGGATCAGGGGACGCAAAAAACAGCGGAGGCACCCAGAAAAGGAGAGTGGGCGAACCCTATCTGCGTGCACTCGGGAAAGAGGTAGCGGCCGATCTCTGACCACAGAGAGCCACAATAGACAACGTTTACTTTCTAAATCCCTGGAACCCCAACGAACTCCAGGGATGTCGTCGATTTCCCCGCTGAAGCTGAGAGATGCACGACCACAATCAACTGAACGACTTGGAAAGATTGAACGCGTCGAGGTGGTCTTCCACTGGGGACTATTGCATCTTAAAGGCTCTGCGGGATTTCCTACTCAAAAAGATGCGGCAGTACTGCACCCATCTTTCTTCCTCCCCCTCTCCCTCTCCTCCTGACTCGTAGAAGCCTTTGAGGGTGCCCAAGTTGGGGCTGGATGGGGACGGGTTTCTCACCTGGCGGTGTCTCGCGACGACACCGGCAGATAGTCATGGGTCTTCTCTCGACCCGGGCACCATGTTCGTGGCCACTCCAGATAGTGGTAAGTCTCAAGCCAAAATGGAAAATGCGTCAGGCAAACTGGTCTTCGCTAATCAGTCCTATCGAATGGCAGGCATTGGCACATGCCTACGAAGTCCGGTGTGGGTTTTGGGGGGCTCCCGCACGACCTTTCATGATGGCCGAAAGCACATTTCGGGAAATTCATGCAGTACCTCTCAGCATAAGAGCGGCCCCTCTCGGGGGCGGTCCCTCTCGAGGAGCAACCCCTCCTCAAAGACAGGCGTTGGCCTCGTAGGTAAGTCTCGCCCAAACTATCGTCTATGCCACGAATGTCTGTCGGTCCCAACAGACCAGAGATCCGTCACTGATTCATCACCCTCGGAACGAGACTGTGTCTTATTCTTCAGGTTTTCTGTCGTCACCCAGGAGACCGCAACAGCAATCACGGCCATCACAGCGAGCATTCACAGGAGGACATCCCAGGTCCCGATTCAGGGGTAATCCAGATCAACATGGCATTACCTAAGCAATTCGTATGGGCTGCAGTATCCCATATATGCACTAAAACAATACTCTGGGCCCGGACCCGGCGCCCGTGCAGGGAAAGTCCGACCGGCTCGCCGGGACAGCGACATCAACATCGCTCCTTCCTCGAACACGAATTGTGACATCATGGACCGACGGAAAGTTGCAGCCAGGGAAGGAGCTGCCGCAAGCAGGAAATGGCAGCATAAAAAGGCGCCGCCGCCTCTCGAGGACAGATTCCATTTCCACCTTGCACATCTCTCTCTCCTCTCGATATGTACAAACTCGAACCGACCGACGAAACCGATCTTGCAACAAGCTCACTCTACTTCATGTCTCGAACATCGGGGGAGGCATCGCCCAGATTTTTTTCTCATCTTTCTGCGACCACGAAGGACCGCCACTCCTCACGATAAGCCCGCCGGACCCTCACTGGGTCGCCTTCATGGCCGAATCGTTGCGGCTGACCTCGACCTCGTCGCCGAAGCCGTCCGCTACCCTGCTGAAGTGTCGAACCAACCCCTCGTCGCCCTCCTCGTGCACGGCGTGGCCGGAGCCGATGGTCATCAGGCTGTCGCGGATGACGAGCTCATAAAAGGCCGAGGCGATGAACGTGGCGGGGATGTTGACAAGGATGGCGATGGGCGGGTAGCCCATGTACGTGAAGGCCTTCCTGCCGAAGAAGATGGCGGCGACGATGCGCGTGCCCAGGTCCCTGGCGGTGTTCAGGCTGAGGGTGACATCGGCGAACCCCCAGACGGCAACGGCGTAGCTCAGGCCGATGAGCGGCGGGCCCACGGTGGGCGACACGAACGGGTTGGCCGGGTCCAAGCAGGCCCAGATCACGGTCCCGATGAAGAAGCTCATCAGGAACTCGATCAGGAAGACAAAGCCCATGTTGGTCTGGTCCGGGTTCGGAAAGCTGCACAGGATGCTCGCCGGCCCGCCGTTCATGACGAGCGGCAGGCCCCCGGCGAGGAACTCCTCCTTCATCGCCGAGATCTGCGGCCACAGCGCGCCGACGAGCACCAGCCCGGCAAGGAACGACCCGAAGATCTGGCTGACGATGTAGTACGGCACTTTCTTCGTCGGGAACCCCTGCCAGTACCATAGGCAGAACGTCACGGCCGGGTGGAAGTGGCCGCCGGACACGGGGGCGAAGATAATGAGCGCGTAGGTGATGCCGAGCGCGAAGGACAGGCCGACCTGGAAGAGGGATCCAAAGGCCGTCACGCCGAGCGGCGACTTTCCGTTGAGCGTGAAGGAGGCGATGGACGAGATGCCTGCTAGCACATAGAAGAAGACGCCCATGGTCTCGGCGATGCACTCGCGCATCCAGCGCGGCCGCGAGCTTTCGAACCTGAGGCGCCGATCCGAGACACGCCGCGGCGGCACGACATGGCGAGCCATGTGTTTCTGGAGCAGATCGGTCACCCCCAACTCCACTGCAGGAATCAAGGAGGACTTGTCAGACATGGCTTCTGGGACAATTGATTGTCTTCATATTTCCCCCCTCCGCTATTCCGGAAACGAGATCAGATTGGACGCCTTACAGTCATGCGTTCGAAGACGCTGCACCGGAGAGTCGCTCATGATGGCAGAGTATTGTGGAGCTGGATTTCAAGGAGAGGGCAACCGGTCAGTCAATGGGAATATCCTCAGTCGATTGCTTGGAAGGGAAAGGAAAAGAGAACAAGAGCACAGGGAGCCAGCCCATCGACCTCGAGCAAATCGTCGGCGCAGACGGCGGGATTCAAGCACCTTTTTGAGCAGAGCCAGCCCCGGACATACGAGTACTACCCTCAGCCCCATACAGCCAACAAAGAACAAGCGTCCCAAAGGCCAATCCTTCGCGGGGCTCGACTCCGCACCTCCCGGAGAATTTTTGTCTTGTCCCTCGGCATCTTCTCCTCTCCCCCCCCCCTTCACCTCGTCTTCTCATTCCCCAAGCTGACTCGTCGTGAATCTAGATCTTCAACCCTCCCTCCTCCTCTTTTTGAAAACGGCTAAGCCATCTGTGGTCGGACGACGATGTGGACATTGACGCTCTGCGGGGGACATACGAGTACAAGATGCAGGCAGCTCGTGGCCAAGGGAGGGGGGGGCGAGGGAGGCGAGTGGAAGGGAAGAGGGAAGGCCAGTCATCGCGATCCTTTCCCCGGATTCTCAGTGTTCCCCTCCCGCCACCCCTGACGCTGGATGGATCTACCCCTTGTCCCCTGTCCGCAATACTCCCTGTCGTCTCCCCACACGAGTGCCCACCCCCGCCTTTTGCCAATCCACCCATGGCCACCAGCATCTCGCGCGGCGGGGGCGTCAAGGCTTCCCCGGATTTGCTTTTGGCCCAGGGTCATTCATTGCTCTTGACGCAATGCCCCAGGTGGCCCATATGGCATGCGACATGGAGGCCAAACGACTAGCATGAAAGTGCGGGATACAGTGTAGGGCATGGGGTCGCGGATGGACTCGAGCGGGATCAGGCATCGCCATGGACGCAGTCGCCTCTGCAGTGTCCCACCATCCCCGTCAACGAGTTCCCCGCATTATCTGCTTGTTTCAAGTCCAGCTCGCCGGAGGAACTTGGTGAACCATGTTTGCTCAGTGGACCAGGGTTTCTTACTACTCTTGAAGAGCACCCAACCAGTGCTCAGTCTACGAAATGCCAGTACGGAGTACGAGTTTGAAGGACTCGCACATCCCCAGGACATCGTCAACGAAATCATCCGCCAAAAGCCTCACCAGATCCAACGCCTCTTCATAAACAAGCAGGGCCCCTGTCCGACCCCCCGGCTCTCGCCTCTCTCCACACACTACCAAATCTCCTCCATCTTGGCAACCCATTCCAAATTCCACTCTCTACGAGTACGAGCACAAAACGGAGCACTCCATCAACCATCCCTCCGACCTTTTCCCCCGCGACATGAATCAAATCTCCCACGCCGTCCCTTACAAGTACACACGAAGTCTGACGGCATATCATTCTCTCCGAGCTCAGAAGCCATCACACGTCGAGGCATGCCACACTTCGGGCTAGCATCCCGCCACACACCCCCTCAAGACCCCGACAAGGCGCCTCTTACGGAATAGGAAAAGGGAAGAAGGAAGTTGGCACTACCGTCCGAAGATGCCTCGGCTCGCCAGACCACACCATCACGAAAACGCTCTACCGCGCCTGCACAATCCCTGCCCTAAACCGCGGGCGAGCGCCATTGGGCTCTCCAAGCTCGAGTCGCTTGCCAAGAGCGCGTACCTGTGTGTTGATACATGAGCATACTTGTACGTGCTGCGGAGGCTCGAGTTTTGAGTACGGCAGGTCGTACGAGAACACGGACTCCGTACGGGTGCTCGTACGAGTACTGGAGCGCTCAAGCGGCTGTGTTTTGCCTAAACACACAGGGGCCGAAGCTGCCAAGTTTCGATCGCGTAACGCCGATACGAAAGAGCACGCCGATATGGTACGCTATTTGACCACCAGTAGGGAGCCGGTCACCTCATCTTACGGGACATGACTTCCGCACAGATACTCCGTACATCGTGCTCAGACGAGTACGAGTACCCCGTCCAGTCGAAGCTGGTCACCAGGCCAATGTTCGCCCATTCATACGAGTACGGAGTACATAAGTGCATACTCCGAACGTACGATGGGTTCGCGGAGAGATGGAGACCCAGAAGGGCTGGCTCGCCCGCACGAGAGGCGCGCGTCCTGCTTGTGCGGTCCGCAAACCGCTCCCGATCAAGTTAGCCGGGCGTCATTCATTGCATCTCGCGCCACTGGCAGGAGACTATTGGAGGTCGTGGAGGACTTCGCGCCCAGAGAAGGACGAGTCCGCACTTCGTGTCTCGGATACCGTGCACAGTGCCGTCCGTCAGTACGGAGTACACGCACTTCCTGATGAGTATGAGTACTCGTACACGTGGATCTGCCTGGGGTGCGACACTGCGTTGTTGGATGCGTCTTGCTCGCGGCCGCGGTTGCAATCCTTCGTGTCTCTGGGCACCGCCATCCGCGAAGGCTGAGGCTACGAGTGCGGAGAACGAAGACAGGAAGGCGAAGGGTAGACGGAGTGCGTGCAACTCCAGTCCGCGTTGGTGATGGCTTCAATCGTCGTTCCGCATGGAATCGGAGCTGATGCCTACTCTGGAGGAGCTGCCCAAGGGAACGTGGAACGTATGTACTCGGTCACGTGATCAATCATGTGACTTAGTTTCGGCCACACCTCGAGCAGTCTCACCGATCCTCACCGTGTTTCACCGAGTTTGATGGAGTTTCATCGAGCCTCTGAAAATTCTTTATGCTCTCGGAGTAGATGGATCCTCATTAAAGGAGCATGCAGTGATCATTCTTGCCTGGAGTTCATGATTGTATTTGCATATCCCTGTCTATCATGTGCGTGTTTGTGTACTTCTAGTTCTGCATGCTGATATTCTATGCCAAAGATACGTGGAAGAGTGTAGGATAAAAAAGTGTGGTGATGAAAGAAGAACGCAGGACAGACGGCAGCTACTCCGCCTTTGCGCCGGCCTTGTTCTCAAATTTCTGCCGGATCTCCTCCTCCGTGAAGCGCCGCGTGCAGCTCCTCAGCATGTCCATGCGCTGCTCCATCGTCATGGCGACCTGCTCCGGGCCGATGGGCACCATGCACTCCGCGAGCGTGCGGTAGTCCTTGAGCAGCAGGCGCACGGTGATCATGATGTAGTCAATGTTGTGGAAGACGAGCGCGCCGTGCTCGGCATAGGCGTCCCTGGCGCGGAGGAACGAGGCCGGGTGGTCGCGCCAGTGGCGCAGGGGGTTGAGGTGGTGGGAGGTGTGGTAGCCGTCGTTGAAGCAGTGGCGGTTGCTGGGGACGTCGACGAGGGTGATGCTGGAGCGGTAGTCCGAGTCCGGGTCGGCGTGGTCGACGAGCGCGTGCTGGCCCCAGTTGCCGACCATGAGGCCGAGGCGGAGAAGGAGCAGGGGCAGGAGGAGGACGACGAAGGTGGGGCGCGGATAGAGGCGGAAGAGCGCCGCGAGGAGCGCGTACTCGCCGAGCTCCCAGGCGGCGGCCTTGGCGGCGACGGCGTAGCGCCCGCGGCGGGCGAAGTAGAGGGGCAGGTCGAGCCAGACGAGGAAGTAGAAGCGCGCGACGTAGGCGAGGAAGTGGGCGGGGGAGTCGCGCTGGTAGCGGATCGTGGAGGAGAGGTCGCCGGGCCCGTTGCCCTCGACGTGGTGGTGCTTGACGTGGTGGTAGTAGTAGCCGTTCCACGTGTGGCCCATGAGCGGGTCCGTGAGGTAGGGGAAGAGGGCGTCGAGCCAGGCGAGGCGGCGGGCGAGGATGCCGCGCATGTGGATGTGCTGGTGCATCATGAGGGTGTAGGTGCCGATGTAGCTGCCCGTCATGGCGACGTGCAGGGCGCCGTGGAGCCAGGAGAAGCGCCAGAAGAGCATCAGCGCGGAGGGCACGGACGTGGTGAGGTAGAGGAGCAGGTGGGTGAGCATCACGACGTCGGTCTCGACGCGCACGATCTTGCGGGCGCGCCGGACGTACGGCTCGAGGACCCAGTTGCGCAGGAGCTTGTTGTGGGGCCACTCCGAGTCCAGGTCCATGCTCGTGAAGACGGTCGGCTCGAACTGCGAGCTCTTCGGGTCGTTCATCCCCGAGAGCAGGGCGATCGCCTCCTCGTTGCGCTGCGCCGCCCCCTTGTCGGGCTTGCCCTCGCCAGGGACCCTCTCGTGCTCCGTGCTCGCGATGGCGCCCGCACCCGTGTCCGTGTCCGGACTCGGCTTCGAGCTGGTGCTCGACCTCGCGCGAGTGCCTGCCGGCTGGTCCAGCGCCGCGGCGGCTCCGACCGCGCGCCGGTCATCGATGACAACGTCGCCCGCGAGGTCGCGGATGTCGGCGACCAGTGTCTGGAGGACGATGCGGTCGGCCTTGGTGAGGTCGCGATCCAAGACGACGGTGGTGGTGGTCATCTTGATGCCCGGGAGCCCAATGGTCGGGGCTCAGGAAGGCGGCTTGGAAGGGTCAATTCTTGGTTCATGGGATCAATGAAGAAGAAGCAGCAAATGAAACAAGTCAATGGTGGCAGATGAGGGAGAAGGAGCCGGAGGAGGGGGGGGAGGAGGAGGAGGAGGGGAAAATAGGGGGCGGGGGGCAAATCACTCGCGTTGACCGCTCGCGCGCTGGCACCAAGCACGAGCACGAGTTTGCAACATGTGCTCCGTCTCCGTACAGGCTCGTACTCGTACGTACTCGTACCTTGGAGACGAAGGAGAAGAGCCCCGCGGTGCCACACAAAACCACCGAGCAATTTCCTGCTCGACGCAATGCCGGCCCATCTCGTGCAGTGCCGCTACCGAAGTCTGACTCTATCCACGCCAGGTTCCCTGGGCCGCGACTATCGATAGTAGTAGCGACGGGGTCGAGAAAGGTCGGGTCGTCGAGCGTCGAGGCAAAGGAGGTCATAGCTTTCGCGAGGAGGGACCCCTGACCCCTGGACCGGCGTGTTGACGATGATGACGCCGCGGGGCTCTGCCGTATCCAGAAACGGCTTAGACGCGCTGCAGAGGTGGCGTGCTAATTCTCCATGCTCCGTGCATGTGCCCGCTGTCTCTCGCCTCGCGTCTTGTTGACCACCCTTTCGAGCTTCCATCGCCTCGGAATGGCCTGCATGTTCACGAGCTGCCCAACAGATCTGCCATCGTTGTGGACCGGTCCGTGGCCTTCTATCTCTCCATGTCGGCACACGAAGTCAGCGCAGGTCGATGGAAAGGCGAACACGATCTCTTGCCGTCCATTCGATGCCGAACGAGCAGTCCAGCGCCAGGTCGGGCCCCGAGACCGTGGAGTACGGAGCACTCCAAGTCCCGTGTGTCTCGTCTGTCCAGAAGCCGCGCCACGTCGGCATCTGATTCCCGCGCGCACTTTTCCCTTCAGCCAACGAAGCCGGGATGAGCCAGTACCATCGGCCCAACTCGCCCTAGCTCCGCGGCGCTCTTGCATCACCGGCGCAAGCCCAGGATCTGAAACCAACGTGAAGAGAGCACCCAAATCTCCGGCGGCACGAGCCTCTAAACGAACATCGATTTTCATGGCAGTTGGCCCCAACGACCACCTCGCCACTCCGAGCTCCATGCGGGCGACTTCATAGATTCGATTGGACTGAGGACAGTGAGTGCTGTATTCGACTGAGGTCACTGCCCCGTCTTCGGCACGCGCACCCTCCACTGCAGGACCCACCCCTTGTCTGCCCTCTTCAACCTGATCTCGTCGTACTGCACAACCTGAGCCTCATATACAGGCCCGTCCACGCCCTCCGCATCCCATCCGCCGATCTGCAGGCACAAGTCGCGGAACTCGAGCGCCGTGAACCTGTAGCCCTTGCCCTCCGGCTGTCTGTAGCTCGCCAGGTGATCGACTGCCAGACCCACCTGTCGGCCGAAGATGGTGCCGCCGGGCTTCGCGAGGAAGACGAGATTCCGGAAGAACGTGTCTTGGTCCTTGGCGTCGAAGAGATGGATGACGTTGGCCGTGTGTACGATGTCGAACCTGTGGTGGAGATCGGGGTGCCGTTGGGGGAATTTGCGGTCGATCAGATCGGCGTGCCGGAATTTGGGCTTGGGGCCCGCCTGGCCTTCATTGTATAGCATCCGTCCGAGGTCGAAGAATCCTGGATGCCAAATAAAAGCCACTGTCAGAGACTGCTCATGTTTTGGGTCACGGGGGCGTCTTCACTTACGATTCTCGATGTCCAGTCCGAGTATACGCTATCAAGGGGGGACCAGGGTCAGCAATTACGTTGACACGGTGCATCATAGTTTGCATGGACAGGGGGCTCACCTCCGCTGGGAAGCCATCGAAAATCATCTTCCGAATGTCGGATCCCATGCAGCAGCCCGCGTCAACGAGCAAGTCATCGGCTTTTCTCTTCTCCATGATATCCGCGTAGGCAAAATGATGGTCGATCCGGGGTTCTGCGAAGATGCTCTCCCGAATGCAAGTATGGGGAGCAATCTACCATCTCAGTCGGTCAGTATCGACCAGACATCGTTCAAAATCTCAGTTCCTTCACCAAGAAAGCATGGAATCATCTTTCAGAGATGGGATGTACCTTGACACCGAGGCTTCGCACGCGCCCTATCCGGGATATGATGGCTGACGAGCTCTCATCTTTCGACTGCGAGAATCGCTTGTGCATGAGATACGTCTCGTCCGCTCGTTTGAGGAAGACCTCCTCGGGCTCGAGGCCGGACGACGAGATGAGCGTGATGAGATCTACCGAGAAAAGCATCAGCGGCCGGTCACCCTTCTTCTCTTCCCGAGAGGGGTTCAAGGGGAGGGGACATTTCTCGGGAAGACAGATTTCTCGGCTGCGAAAGCCTCTTGGAGGGAAAATAATTCTCGTGAATCAGGATCCTCTTTAGACGGAAAATTCCCTAGCATTTGGGAATGGGAAATGGCGTACAGGGGCGGCAAAAGCTTCTTACCATGGAGAGTGAATTGAGACGGGTCGAAAAGGAATTCGGTCTCGCCAGAGAAGCCATTCATATGACCATGCGAGCCATTCTGCCTCGACAATGCCAGAGACAAATCGTCTTCGTCCTCAGTACTTTCCCCCCCATGCCAGTCAAACACCGTCCCCAGCACGCCCGTCACATCGTGCGCCAGGTCCACCCCCAGCGCCAAGCTCAAGAAGAACACGTCCGGCCGCGCCGAATAGTCCCTCGTCAGCAGCGCGCATGCCAGCAGCGCGCTGCCCAGGACATCCAGCGCCAGCTGCATCTTCTCAGGCGCGTTTTCCTCCATGTACTCCAGCAGCGGGCGGACTATGTACTCGAGCTTCGCGCGGGTAATGAGCCAGCCGATCTCGTCGGCCGCGACCGCGTAGTCGATGTAGACGGAGTCCTCGTCCAGGATCCAAGATACGCTGGTGCCGGACCCCGTGGTCGTAATCCGCTCCGGGACATTTGGGACACTGCTCTCAATGAGGTCCGCGTAGGCGACGTTGAAGAAGCCGTCGAGCCAGAGGGGCTTGGCTATGTCCAGGAAGGGGCTGTGGAAGCCGGAGACCTCGTAGTCGATGTGAATGAACTCGGCGGACGCAGTCCCCTCGACGACCATGACGTTCCCGCCGTGGCCGTCCCCCAGACCAAGGGCTATGGGCAGACTGGCGAGGGAGGCTCGGTCGCCGTCGGGATGGGGGTTCAGGAGGTCTCTGGCACGGTCGAGGTAGTGCCTCAGGGGGGGATGCGACACGCCGTTGATGGTGAGGGAGGCGTTGAGGAATTGGGAGGCGCTGTCCATGATGCCGCTGGAGAGGGAGGGGATTGCCTTCCCGTAGAACTCGAGGAACCTCTTGTCGGACTGTAGTCGGTCATGGAAGAAGCGGTGGATTCTCTGACCGGAGGCTTTGCAAGGATCTGAGACCTTTTGCATCGTCTGTCGATAAGCATCGGTGATGTGCTCAGCCCGCCGCAGCTCGAGGTCGAGGAACCAGTCGGCAAGCCTCGCCTGCTCCTCGCTGCCGCCTCCCGTCAAGCTCGACTTGTTGTTCGCGTATGCGTCAAGCCGCACCTGGTGGAGAAGCTTGCCCTGGAAGAAGTCGTAAAACAGCCTCCCCATCGCGTGATCAAGAGTGATAAGCTGCTGGAGGTTCCGTCTCGGGAAATACTGCTGGACCTCGTGAAAGGCGACAAATTCTTGGTCGATATGGGGTCCCATCTTGACAAAGACACTCCGCAAGTCATGCTCAGAGATGCGCATGCTCCCGAAGAGGCCGGTCGAGTTGGAGGTAAAGGGCGTCGACTTGTATGGCAGGGGGCCCTGGCAGAACTCAATGGGTCCGTCGAGATGCTTTGTGAGCTGCAGAGACACAGGGAACGAGTGGTGCTCTTCCCAGAAACCCGCTTCCAGTGGCGCAAAGGCAAAGCCCCTCTGTGCCCTCATCTCTGGGTGAGATGATGTCGACTGCGGCGTCGAGGACTCGGTGAGAAGGACCAGGCCTTCCTTCTCCAGCAAGGATTCCGCGGCCCGCAAAAGCGTGGATTCGAGATGATCTCTGAAGTACTGCTCGAAGCGCTCGTGGCGGTAAAGATGGGGTATGATGGACAGTGCCGACATCGATGTCGAGAGCACCGTCCATTTGTGCAGGAGCGCCTCCACCAGACGGTCGGTCAGGTCGGGCCTAGTATCAAAGACGGGAGCCGAGGCCAAGAAGAGATCCAGTGTCACGCCCGGATTGAAGGCGTCCGGCCGAGACGGCGCGGACAAGAAGTCGGCATCGCGCAGGACCCAGAGGCTCTCGGTCACCCGCAGAGGCTGGCAGACGACGGCGTATGAGCCGGCCGACGGGTGGTGATGGCGACTCCTCCTCACGGCACGGCCCGAGAGCACACCGAGCTCCGCGCCGCCGGGTTGCTCGAGCAGGTGATGCAGATGCTCGTAGCTGCAGATCTTGAGCGACCTCTTGGTCGAGTCCTGGGCAAACCCGGAGAATCTCAAGACGTCCCATTTTTCATTACGGGCTTGATGCAGAGACTGTTCGAATTGTTTCGAAAGAGACCAAAAATTAGCCATTGCTGCTGCTGTTCACCGAGCCGCGGGGACGGGCAAAACGAACCTGCCACCTCACGGGCTCCGGGTCGACAATGCCAAGGAAGGCACTCAGTCGCTCCGCATGATCAAGCACAAGGGATAGAATGTCGCTCTTGGAGGCAACGATGCCAATGAGATCCCAGTCCTTCTTGTGAGCGTCCGGATCCTGCGCGAACTGCTCCAATCCGTAGGACCTGGAGCCGCCGACTGCGAGATACTGGAAGCCCAGCGAGCTGGCCTCCGAGGGGCTCAAGTCCCAGCCGTCAAATTGCGTCTTCATCATGGTGCGTTGAGAATCAAAGCTTGGCAGCGATGGCTCAAAGAAGGTGTCGACAAGAGACGTTCAAGTAGGTCTGGGAAAGGAGGGCCTCCCAGCATAGCCGACATGGCTTGCTGAGAACACCTTGCTGTTGCTACCGTTGCTACCGTTGCTACCTCTGCTGCTCTGCTTCTGCCATTGCCGGGAAAGCATCCCGGTGCCGCGGATATATGGCACATCATGACAAACGTCTGATCGACAGAACAGACCTCAGCTTCCGTGTTGGTGATAGCCCCATGCAGGCGTAATGCGTCCCCCCGGTCCGTCGATCAAGCGCGGGGAGCGTGCAAATCCTCGCAGTGTCCATAGACACATGTTTGGAGACGGTCCACCACAGACCTGCCGGTCGACGAGGATCGGCGATCCTGCGATGCTTTCTGCGAGGAAGGGGTGGTGATGGTTTCGTGGCTACCGTTGGTGGCAGCGGTAGATGATCCTTCGAGGTCAGACAGCACCGGCTGATTGGACACGGCACACACCTGCCGGCTTTCCAACGGGCCCTGTTCCCAGCACTAGCAGCATCCATGCAAGGCGTGCATATCAGCTACTCACAAAAAAAACGGCACTATCAAACGCTCTAGCAGTCCAAGTCGAGATCCGATCCATCAGGCCTCCGGACGAACAGGGCTCGATTCAGGTATATTCTTCGAAGCTCCATCAAGAGTCTCGCGTGTCTGGTGACCCCTCACAAGAGGGTTGTCAAGGTTCGTGCGTGGCCGGAAACCCTCCACCAGGGGGCTTATGGCCTGATGGCCCCTGACCAGACGAGCCATCGAGATTCGTGCGTGGGCTGTTGACCGCTGAAAAGAAGAGCCTCTTAGTACGGGGAGTTGCGTGCCCTGATGACCTTCTGACAAGAGGAGCCATCAAGATTCGTGCGTGGTATGATGGACCCCCACAAGAAGAGCCACCATCAACCCTCGAGGCTCGCCCGATGCCCCCTCACAAGAGACATAGCCCTGGCGAGCACATTGCGATCGCCCTCGAAGGACAACCTCCGCAGCGCCTCCTCGCAGTCCAAAAACTCCGCAACAAACTCCTCCTCCCCGTCCTCCTTGGACACGCCCCCGCCCTCTACCTCGGCAATATACCACCAGATCAGCTTCACGTGCCCCCTGCCGCCGACCTCCCACGTGGAGAGCATAAACGGCTCCGTCAGGTGCGGGTACGTTCGCGGCGCATCGGGCACGTCGCCTGCCTCCGTCGCGGCGGGCGCGCGAGTCGGCATGGCCACGGGGTAGAGGCGGCAGCGGTAGCCCGTCTCCTCGCGCATCTCGCGGAGGGCGGCGTCGGCGCGGGACTCGTTGCAGTTGCGGCGGCCCTTTGCGAGGAGCCACTCGTCCTTGGGGAGGTAGTGGACGAGGCAGACCTTGGGGGGGTCGTGCTGGAAGTCGAAGAGGATGGCGCCGCAGCTCTCAACGAATTGCTCGCCGTTGAATTGTTTCGCGACGAAGGGGGAGGCTGCCATTGTGGCTTGGGAAGAGACGATGCCGGGCGGGGGAGGGGGCAATCAGGATCGAAAGGGGGAGAGCAAGCCCCGATCAGAACAGCAATTGCATCCGCAATTGGAACGGGAAGGGAGAAGAATGAGGAGGATGGAAGAACTGGAGATGATCTATCGGAATGAAGTCGAAATGGGGGGGAACCCTCGATCATGAAAAATGGAAAGAGCGAGAATCGAGGTGCTTCGCTCCTTCCTCGAGAACCACGAGTGGATCTGCACCCCTCGAGGAAAGAGCATCCCATCCCGCCTGTTGACTTGCGGGTACTCCCTATAGGTACCTCCACGCCTGTACCCCTTTGTACTCCCCGCGCGTCAGAGGTACCTTCTCCGCACCCCGCAATTGATCTAGATGTACGGAGTACGTACGGAGTGTTTTCCCCATCCTGAGGACATCAACAGCTCTGGACCGTCAGGTGACCTCCCGCCCAGGCACAGCGGCATAGGCGCCAGTCTAGCGCCCGGCGCCGCCTGAGCTCCCCGGCCCGGCAGCGCCAACCCCGCTGGAGCTGAGCTGCAGCCCAGCGGAGGCGGCCCACAGTGATCGGGCCTGATCTACGGGGTACCCTGTGACAACATACCAGTGACTTCAATTTCGGGCTTGATTCACCCCATGCTAGAATCGGGAACCGGTGTAGGGTAGCCAGAATCCTCGTTACATAATGTATACGGAGTACGGAGTACATGTAAGGGTACTCCGTATATTGATGTCATTTCAATGTTTTGTTTGCCCCGGAAAAAGGGGTACAGGTACCTAGGCAACGGCCCGGAGACAGTGAGCATGCATGACGAAGGCCTCGATTTATGGACTTTGTTATTGGAACTGAGAAAGAAGGAAGACAAGCCATTCACACGTATGGCGTGCCCATTCACATCATGTCCAGGAGGCATCCATCACTCCACCGTGATCCGCTTCGCCTCGTGCCTCGCCTTCGGCACCCTCACGTTCAATATCCCATCCCTCACATTCGCCGTCACCCTGTCCTGGTCCACCCTCCCCGGAAAGTTGAAACTGCGGGAGAACTCGCCGACGCTCCTCTCGCTCAGCCAGTACCTGGCCTGGTCCCCCTCCCCCTCCCTTCCCTTGCCTGCCTCTCCCTCTCCCTCTCCCTCTCCCGCTCCTCCCGCCTCGTCACAGCCCTGGCCTCGCTCTCGGTCGCCTCGTGCGCCGCGCTCTCCTCCTCATCCTCCACGATCGCCTTGTGCGGCGTCATCCCCGCGTCTGCTGCGTGCTGTGTCTGTGTCTGTGTCTGCGTCCCTGACAATGGCGACGACGGCGACGCTGATGCTTCCGTGATGGCCCGGCGCGGGGCCGCCCCCTCGAGCGCGCCAGCCGGCGGCGTCCCCGCCTGGTACGAGCGCTCGATGCGGCCCCGCACGAGCAGCGTCTGCGGGTCGCTGAACTCGAGCTGCACGTCGCGCTTGTCGATGCCGGGGAGCTCGCCGTGCAGCTCGTACGAGTCGCCTGTCTCGCGGACGTCGAAGCGCGGCTGCCAGTGGGAGAGGCTGCGCGGGACGGCGCCACCGCCGCGGGGGGCGTGCGAGGATGGGGCCCCGGCGGGTGGGGGGACGCCGCTGCCTTGGCGGGTGTAGTAGGTGTCGAAGTCGTCGAGGAGGCGGAAGAGGGGGCCGAAGGAGGTGTCGGGGGTGTGCAGGTTGCGCTGGAGGAAGGACATTGCGGTGGATTTTTTTTTTTTTTTCAATTGCGTTGATGGATGAGCGTCTCGGTAGTAATGGGAAGAGGAGTCGAACAGGCTCGAAAAGAATCGTGTCAGGCGGTTGAAGGCTGGTTGCCCCAAGCTTAGTATGAATGCAGTGCTTGCGAGGTCGAGGTCGATGTCGTTGTCGCTGATGTCTGGTGCTTCAATGCTTCAATGGACCGCATCCGTGGAAGGCACCCAACTTATATAGATTGGATCCATCCCATGCCGATCCCTCAAGTATGCTCCGTATTCTGTAGACACATTCGCCATCGAAGCAGCTCGCCCGTTCTCGCTTCCCCCGAGTGCTCCCACCTCGTGCCATCCCGTCGTCCTCGGTGGTGCCATCGCAGCCATCCATGGATGACCTCAACATGATGCTCGAACCATCCACGCACGTCGCCGATTCGCCAGAATCTTCTCGAAGCGTCCGCCTGCAGCTACCCTGCAGGGGTTTGTCACCATCAACATCCATGAAATGGATTCAATCCAGCGCCACTTGCATCAATGATTCAATACGGAGTACTCCGTACCATTGATTGGTGTCCAGTCCATCAACAAAGGTTGATGCTTCTGGATGGATCCACGATGGATTGATGCATCAATGCATCTGCCAAGGCCCCTCGGTTTGCACTGCTTCCACTCAGTGCATCAATCCAATCCAGCATCGAGCCATCAACGGCCCGCGATCGAACGACCAACCCCTCGTCAATTGCCCTCGACTCATCAAGACCCATTGGAAGTCCTACCTCATCTCACCCTTCATCGTCGCACCTCCAGTGCCGCACACTCCAATCCGCATCATCCCACCACATCCATATACCCTCTCCCACCCCCTCCCCTCGTCATATCCAAACGGCAGAGTGGCCGAGTGGTCTAAGGCGGCGGATTCAAGCGGGCCGGTCACTCGGCACTTGGAACTACTCCAGTAGTTTCCCGCTCACGAAAGTGGCAGGGGTTCGAATCCCCTCTCTGTCATTTTGAATATTTTTTGCTCTTTGGGAATCCTCCACACTCTGCTGGAGGACCTCGACGATCCATTGTGATGCTCAGCATCCCCTTTCGGATCCCTCGCCTTGATCCTCATCATCCTTCTTTGTGCCCTTCACGGAGTGTCTTCCCCTTGATCCTCACGATCCTTCACTCTCGCCCCTCATCACTCTTCCTAGCCCCTTTCCCCCCCGCCAGACCATCGCCCGCTCTTCCCACCGCTTCCTCTCTTTGATTACTATACTCCATTAGTACGGAGTACGGGATAGATAATTCACACTTCACCATGCTCTTCCTAGCCTCGCATTCTGCCTGACATGCTCTGCTCGCATCACGAAACACAAGAAGCCGCCAGCTCAGAGAAGCCCAAGCACACAATTCTCCCCACCCACTTAGTTGATCTCAATGGCCTCATTGACCACTTCTACCATGTTTGCCCCCCCCATTCAGAGCCCTGCCCCTAGGTCATCTCACCCACCTCACTCACGTCCCCTTGTCCACCTCGCCTCATCCGTCTCCGCTTATTCAGATCGTCTCCAACCCTCACCTCATCCACCTCACCTCATCCATCCACATATGTATTCCATCCGCCTCACCCACCCCGCCTCATTCACCCGCCTCATCACCTCACCTCATCCCACCTCACCCCATTCCTCCGTGCTTATCCACCTCACCTCACCCACCCCGCCTAACCCGCCTCACAGCAACAACCTCATATCCAATGCCCCTCATCCTTTTCATCGACGGAGTATGTATTCTGTAGTACGGAGTTCTCCTAGGTACCTCACGCGACCCCCCTGATCTTCGGAGTACGGAGTACTCCGCACCGACCTCAGAGCGCTCCATACCTCAATCCCCCTCATTACCTCATCCAGCTAAACCCCCTCTACTCCATCCCATCTCCTGCATTCCCTCCACCCCCTCCATCCCCTCCCTTCTCCCCTCCCACAACCTCGCCATACCGACTCCGTACTCCGTACCGTATAGACCCTGATACCCCGGCCCCTCCCATCAATCAAATCTTCCGTAGTATAGTGGATAGTATACAAGCTTGTCACGCTTGGGACCCGGGTTCAATTCCCGGCGGGAGAGATCACTTTGGTTCTTTTTTTGTTGTTGTTGTCGTCGTCGACAACGATACTTTGTTGGTCGTCTACATTGATCTTACTTGGTCGTCTTCATTGATTCATTTTGGTCGTCTATATTGATTCTTTTCCATCATCCACGTGGATCCTTGTTTGGCCGTACATAGACAAGTTTTTATCCCCCTTTACAATCTCCTTTGCCCCAAGCATCCAATCCATCATCATCCTTCCCCCCACGATCACGGATCTTCAAGGACACGAGGAGATCATCTACCGATTGGGTTCAGTACAATGGATCCATACTTCACAGAACACACCCTGCGCGGACATCAATGGGAGAACACTCTGTATTGTCAGGCTGAGGAAGCATGAGAGGCACACATTCGCAGACACATTCGCAGACATTTTTGCCAACACATTCGCAGACACGCGCAGTCGCAACTTTCAGACAGCATCACATTGCACTGCATCCAAATTGCCATTGCCGTGCTCCAAACCCATCCACGATACGCACTCAATGTAGCCCGACTCGCCTATTTCCAAGGGGTATAATGCCGCCGCTTTCGCAGGTATCGCTCAATCCGTAGAAGCCAAGAGAAGAAAAGAAAAGCAAGGAGAAAAACAAGAGGGAAGAGTGAGGAGATATGCAAGACAGAATAAGCGAGAAGAAAAGATGAAGAAGAAAAGGCCAAGGATGGGAAAGAAAGAGAAGAGGAAGCATGCAAGAGTGGTAGAACAAATACGTGAAAAATGTAATAGAAAAAGCAACAGAAGGAGAGGGAAATGGAAGAGAAGAAAAGAAAAAAAAAAGGGTGTAAAGAGAACAAGGTTCATGGAAGGCACATGTTCCCCGTGCGGATCATCCAGAATCGTAAGACATCGAAAGGGGTCACACAATACAATCCAACGGGCATTCAAGGCAAGGAAGAAGAGAAACAGGGGCTCCGAGGGACGCGCATCACCCCGACGTGCTCTGACGCCGGCTGTTCGGCGCGGTCATCGCCCTCGCCGCGTCCAGCTCCTCCAGGTTCTCATACTCGATCGGGTCCTCCTCCCACTGGTACGACGGCGGGCTCGGCGGCACGTCCTCGTACACGGGGGGCGCCTCGTTGTCCCAGCTGACGCCCGAGCCCGGGTTGTTGGTCAGCACGACGGCGAAGTGCATGCGCAGGATGCGCCCCATGCCGGTCTGGTGGGACTGGTGCGTCTTGCCCTCCTGGGCGTACTCCTTGGAGATGACGAGCTCGAGGCAGAGGGAGTGGGTGACGGCGGTTCCGGAGGTGGTGACGGTATCGCAGGCGTAGGAGGAGTCAGCTGCTGCTGCTGCTGCTGCTGCTGCTATAGATTTCCCCGACGACGGACCTTTGTTGTCGACGGCGAAGTCGAACTCGAAGTCGACGGTGCCGTCGATGCCGGAGTAGCTCGACTTCCAGCCCTCAAAGAAGCTGCGCTCGCCGATGACGCGGGTCTCGCTGCGGGTGTGGCCGCGGCAGCCGGTCTCGAGCTCGGCGATGGTGCCGAGCTCGCGCTCGTGCCGGGTGCAGGGCGGAGCGGTGGTCTTGATGGACTCCTCGAGCTTCCAGGTGAGCTTCTTGAGGCGCCAGAGGTCGACGGTGGCGAACTTCTCGTTGTGGGTCATGAGGCCGTCGAGCTTGAGGGTGAGGGTGCTGCTGCGGCAGGGGTCGATGGTGGACATGTAGCTGGCGGTGGCCTTGATGTTGGTCGGGGGGAAGACGCGGACGGAGTTGTGGGGGTAGAGGGTCTCGGGGAGGCAGCGCTTGACGTCAAGGACGCGCTCGAAGTTTAGGCGAGAGGTGGCCGCGGCGAGGGCGGACGCAGCGGCGGGCTTGGGACGGGTGGCGGCTCTGGTGCTGGAGAGGACGATGGCGTGGCCGTCGGCCGGGGCCGGGGCCGGGGCGAGAGGCCAGGTGGATGCGGAGGGCGCATGGAGCGAAAATGTGGAGGCGGCGGCGGCGGCAGTGGCGTCGAAGCCGGGCTTGGCGATGACGGCCTGGGCCTTGAGGACGTAGGAGACGGAGAGGAGGGGCGTGTTCATGGAGGCGGGGAGGTGGCCGGCGAGGTGGACGGAGAAGGGGAAGTGGTGCTTCCCGTTGCCGAGGGCGGTGGGGTGGGAGAGGAAGTCCCACTTTGTGATGGAGGTGACCTGGGTCTGGCAGTCGGAGCAGTTGGGGAAGAAGGGCTTCTTCTGGGTGACGATGAGGTCGAGGCTGGCGGCGAAGCTCTCGACCTTGAGGATGTCATCCATGGCCTCGAGGATGAGCTGGCCGGATACGAGGGCGCCGGTGCTTTCCTCTGGGGTGCCGTGGAAGATGATGGAGGAGCTCTCGAGGGTCCAGTCGATGGCGGCGGGCTGCGAGGAGCGAGTGTCCCGGTCGCCATTCCGGCAGTGGTGGTGGTGGTGGCCGAGGGCATGGTGGTGGTGGTGAGAGTCCTTAGAGTCCTTAGAGTCCTTAGAGTCCTTAGAGTCCTTGGAGTCCTTGGAGTCCTTGGAGGTGCGGCCAAAGTGCAAGGGCAGGCGGTGGTGTTTCTTGAGGGCCTCGGTGAGGTCGGAGATGAGGTTGTGCTCATCGCTGTGTGAGGAGATGGTCGAGGCCGAGGAGGATGCCGACGAGGCTGAGGTCGTAGCTGATGAGGCGGACAAGGCGGGCGAGGTAGCGGGAGAGGAGGGAGCTTGGGCGTGGGGGCTGGTGTTGCGGGAGGTGTTCCTGGAGGTGGTGCGGGAGCTGTTGCGGGAGCGGGAGGCGGCGGGGGTGTTTTTGATGCCGGCCATGTGCCCGAAGGAGGACTTGATGTTGCTGACGATGTGCGGCATGGTGGCGGGTGGATTGCAGCGGTGGAGGTTGATGAAGATGGAGGAGGAGATGGATAAGGAGATGGTGATGGTGATGGTGATGGTGATGGCGATGGAGGCGATGGCGTCTCCGGCGTCACCTCAGCCGTGGCAGGAGCGGGAGGAGCTGCCTTCCCCTCTTTCTTGATCGGGTTCCTTCCGGACGATCGATGCAGATCCCAGTCCGTCGTTCCTTCCCTCTTCCCTGCTTTCTCGTATTGCCCGCCGCGTGTCTTGGGTTGCGGCTGCCGAGTTTGCTGAGCTCGCTGCAGGCCAATGGGCGAGGGCAGGAACGCCTGTGTCACCCTCGGGAGCTCTTTCCGGGGCACGCCTGTGACGGGGAGGAAGGAGCACGGTCGAATGCGCCTGCCGTCCTGATGGATACTACTAGTAGTGGTACCTACTAGGTACCTTAGTAGTACTAGTAGTACTAACTGATGCAATGTATGGACCGAAGGAGGTGATCGTCAATGGCGATGGCGATGACGATGATGCTGATCACGGTGGTGATGATCGCGAACAGCGATGCGAGGATAGCGATGATGGTGAGAAGGAGGAGCGGGAGGAGCGGGAGGATCAGGAGGATCAGGAGGATACCGGGCTGGTCGACTTGGACTCGGACAAAAGGGAGCCCCGTCTAATTACAGGTACGCCGTGCTGGCGGTGGCGGCTGAGGTGGACTATGGGGGTGATGATGAGGAGCAGGACGGTGATGGCGAAGTGGAGGCGGCGGAGATGACTGCCTTCATGAACGGAGTACTCGTAGTATCATGTACGGAGTACGGAGGAGAGACGAAGGCGAAATGTAGGAGACGGAAGAGCAGGTGAAACGAGCGAGAGGGAGCGGGCGAGGCTATTATACGAGGGAGAGAAGAGATTGCGCGAGGAGGCCAGCGGGTGCTCCTGTTGGAATCGAGGCAGCCCACAAGTCTGGAGTCCGTACGGAGTAGTCTTGCATGGACGATTCCGCGCAAGTCCGCGCGAAGCCTGCGCGAGTCTCGGACGGCGCCGGCAGACCGAGGGGCGGTCGTCGTCTGAGAACGGCCCAGCATTGGACCAGCGGTTCGGCAGAGATGACTGGGTGGATACGGAGGACGGAGGACTTGTGCTCTTACCTGTACAAGTACTCCGTACTAGTAGTAGGTACGGAGTAGTAGTACCTGAGCCTGTACGGAGTACAGGCACACGTTCCTCGTCCGGAGTTCGGAATGGACCGACTCACTGCAGCCGCTGCACATGACTGGATGGATCCCGGGCGTGAGTACGGAGTACGAGTACTCGTTCATCCCAGCCCTGCGGCGCTGCAACCCACGACTTGTCGTCGCACGCCCTGTGGAGGACACTGCATGTCCATTGCATGTCCGTTGCATTCATGTGCCTTTGCTATCCGTCTTTTCCGCAGGGAGGCCCGCAGGCAGAGGAAGACCGAGGCGCTCGGGCCGGGTGTGCAGGTACAGGTAGGTACAGGTACAGGTACAGGTACAGGTACAGGTACAGGTACAGGTACAAGTACAGTTACAGATACAGGTACAGGTACAAGTACTCGTACGAAGTACCTCTACTAGTAGTAGTACTCCGTACTACAGACGAGGACGAGGACGGAAGGCACGCCGTGTGAGACGGAAGATTCTCGGAAGACGGAAGATCACGAGTCCGGATGTCTGTGGTCCGGAGGGAGTACCTAGTACTTGTACTCCGTACGAGCACGAGTACTCGTACTGGCACAGAAGAGACAGACAGCCTCGCTGTCACGCAAGCATCAGGCAAGAGAAAGCAAAGCAAACGTGGATGCAACGGACGGAACGAAAAAAAAAAAACAACAACCTGCCTGGCCGCCGTTCCCGAGATCCCAGCAGCACAAAGGTTCGGCTCGCAGGGGTGGAAAGCCTACGGATGTACTCCGTACTCCGTACAGTACGAAGACACCCTCGTCCGACGTGACTCTTCCGGGACAGAATTTTCCAAGCGGATCCCTGCCCTCGCCAGCTTCATCCCCTGAGCTTCATCCCCTCAGCTTCATGCCCTCCGTCCTCGTGCCCCGGCGATTCCTGGACGCCGCGCCTGCCACCTGGATGGCTCACCCCTCCGAAGGCCCTCCGACCACACCATCTCTGCGGCCCCGAGCGCACCGCTTCGCGACTGACGTAATCGCCTCGCCCGCCATGGGGATGTCACCACCACGCGGTTCACCACCGCTGCATCACCACCATCCTCCCCTTCACCTCCCCATCTTCGCTGCCCCTCCTCCGGCCTTCGGACTCCATGCTCCGGACGCTGGGCCTCGACCTCCAGGAAGGGTTCCGCATGCCTGTCATCCCAAGGGCGCGCCCTCCTCATCAACCCGTACTCGTACGAGTACGCACAGGATTTGCTGCCGCAGGAGGGGCCGTCAGCGCCATCACGAGGTCACGCATATGCCCTTTCGTAGTACTCGTCCTCGTACGAGCTCAAACTCCATACGGTGCTCGTACTCGTACCAGCATGGATGTGCTTGCCCCCCCCCCGGGTGGTGCCATCGATGGCATGGACTTCCCATGCCATTGCTGCAGAAGGGGGGGGATCCAATCCAACATCAAGTCCATCCATCCATGGATCGCACGCCAAACCTTGATGCTCCGCGGCCTCGCCGGGGTCTGCGGATTTGCCCGAGAAAATTATTCTCCCACGATGCCCTTCCAAGTATTCATAGTACTCGTACTCCGTACTCGTACTCGTGCTCGTCCCCATACGATCGCCGTCGAATGCCACATCCATCATCCTTCGCTTGCCAACTCCCCTTTCCCTCGGCTTCACACCCTCTCCCCGGCACGGCGGATCCCTCTGCGGGCCGAGCTGCCACCGTCATCCCCTGCCCAGCACGAGTACGAGTACAAGCACGAGTGCCATCTCCATCCAAACCATCCATGCCGTCCATCGTCGGATCTCCTACATATTCCTCCAGCCTTCCACCCAGGCGAGTTCCAGGACCTGCACCCCCGCTCAAACCCTCGACATTTCCATCCACATCTCCCACTCCCTCTCCCTCTCCCCGGGTCCGTCTTCCCTCTCTTCCCCTCCATTCAGCCCCCCCCCCCC
>NIGD01000001.1:4118654-4152857 GCA_003055185.1 Escovopsis sp. TC
TCCCTCGACCTCGACCTCGACCTCCCCCTCCCCGCCCTCGCACTCATCTGCCACACCCTCAAAAACGTCACCACCACCATCGCGCGCCACCCGTCTCCCGCCTCCGCACCATCTCCTTCGCTCCCTCCCGCCCCCACGAACCGGAACTTGGCGACGATTCCTCCCTCGTTCTCCTCCGCCACCGCGAATACCGCCAAGACCTCTTCCCCCGCGGACCTGCCCGTTGCGGTACTCAGGTCCCCCATGTCACCGCCGACATCACTCCCGTGCCCGTAGTCGAAGCCGATCACGCCCCTCCCGGCGCCGACATCCCCTCCATACCCGTAGTCGAACACGCCGCTGCGGAGATCGTCTTGCCCGCCTGTGGTCCGCACAAGCTCCCAGCCAGATGGCATGAAGCCTTCTTTCCGACCCATCAGCGCGAGCACCTCCTCGCCCTGACTGCCCCTCCACTCGTACGACCGTCGCCCGGACTCCCTCTCCCTCGTTCGACGTCTTCTCTGTGCCGCCGCTGTCCGCCGTCCATCCCTATCCCCAGATCTCTTCCCATCTCCTTCTCCCTCTGCATCATCCCCCACAAAGCCAAACGCATACGCCACCCCCCGCACCCCATCCCTCCTCACCCTCATCTCCCCCACGGCCCCCTTCCCGTCCTCACCCATCGCAAGCCGCACCGTGCTGGTACTCCCACGACTGGTGCGACTCGAACCACCCGCCCCCGCCCCGAGCAGCCCGTCCCGCGCGTCTCTTCCGCCCCGCGTCACGAGCCCCAGAGGCGCTGCTTCCGTCCGCGACGCGCCCCCATAGACCACCAGGTCGCCTCCCGGCTGCGTCACGAGGAACAGCGGCGCCGAGGACGCGTCTTCGCTGAGCACGAGGTGTCGGGGCGTAATGCGCGGTAGCGACGACGACGACGACGACGACGACGGCTGCGCGCGGCGGAGGTACAGCGACGTGGGGATGTGCGTGGGTAGCGTTGCGGTGTCGAGGCGCGCGGCGGCCTGCTTGGACTCGGAGGAGCCCATGGTGCTGGGAGACCTGGAGTGTCGGGTGTGATGGTGCTGATGGATAGTGGTTGTGTATGTGTTTCGGGAAAGATGACGATGACGTAGGACGTAGGACGTAGATGTAGGTCGGACTGGTGGGCCACACGCCCATCCGTGAGCTCGACCTTGGTTTTCCCACGCAAAGGCGGCTGAAAGATCAATTCCTGAATATTCTCGTGGTAGTTGGAGCTTCCACAACTAGAAGAGCGGCATCTCCACGCCTTTGTAGCAGCGACATCACATCGAGCCCTTGCTCGTCCACCAAGTGGCTGCACCTCGAGCGTCGCAATGCGGGCTTCTTCGAGCACGAGTCCCCACACCACGGGGAGCACCACGACGAGCACTGCATAAAGCACTGCCCAAGGAAAGACGACGTCACTGCGCGATATCAGGTCGTGCGAAAAAACATCCATCTGTCCAAAGAATGCAGATCACGAGGCTGCTGAGACGGCGTTTCGGGAGCAAGCAAAAGACACAGACGACTGCGCAATCTGCTCCCGCGGAGAGGACCAACGATGCAATCTCCTTCTTGTCCTGCGGACTCAGAGAACGAGGTGACACCGCAAGGGGCCTCGCGGTGGCGCAGCGTCGGGATCGACTCGGGATGTAATATCAGCATCACACCCCCTTTTCGAGACGGTTGGGGACGCAGGCTTGTCTTCCTCATGTTGATGTCTCAGGAGCGTGACGGGGTCCCGTACGAGTAGAAGATCATTGGGAATCAGGGTGTAAGTCGATCAAGTTGGGGGGCAGCCCATCGTCATCTTCGTCAATGCTACAGCCTCGGTCTACTCAAATGGCCGTTGGGAGGAGTCGTAGAGCATCCATTGCAGGGACATGATTTTCGAAGAGCCTGACCCTCGCGTCCGTGGAGAATGGAACGGGCTGTCAAGGCGTCCTCTTCCGAGAATGAATGCCTGCGAAGAATCCAGGACAGTACGGGGCAGTGTCTGAAGGAAATGTTTGGACAGGCCAGCAGTCCTGATCTGGAGGCTTGAGGGAATCTTGGAACTGTTGGGATGCGGAAATAAGCACCTCCAACTCGCGCCTTGGACATATCGGTGATGCGCGTGATCGTCTCCAACGACTCAGTCAGGATCGAGAATGCTCATTGTATTGCCACCAGACGCCAGAGAAAACAGGAAGATGAAAGGAGGGAGAAAAACAAAACAAGAGGATCCCGGCGCGAATCGACACCCGATCACAGAATTCAGGAAAACATGGCTCGGACAGCATTTACAAGCCGGCAGTGCGCCGGTCGGTCTCTCAGGCCGTTGCATCGACTCTATTTCAGGTCGAGCGATGGAGTGTATCGACTGTGCGGGAAAAAGCAGTGAGGAAAACACATGTCCCCATGCCATTCCCTTGGTATTGGTTCTGTTTTTTCGTCTTCCCCTTTTATCTTCCTCAGCATTCGAAGATGCCCCCCTTGGCCCAAAACATTTTTTGAATGCTTTCTTTATTTATTTTTGGGTTCGTTTCGTTCTGGCGATTACGGTCCATCGTTGTCTGTCATCCTCTTCGTCCTCGACCAGTCGACTCGATATCCGGGTGGTTTTTCCGGGTGAGATAGGTTCCCCGCAGAGGACAAAATTGTGCTGTCAAGACGTTTATCGGACAATGCCGTCGAAGCGCTGCTTGAACCACCGCATGGACTCGTCGCGCTTGATGCGGTGGCCGGCGCCAATTCTGCTCTTCATGCGGCGGCGGCGGGAGACGCGCTCGCCGGGGCGGGTCATGCAGCAGTAGAAGTCCATGCCGTAGATGCCGATGGAGGGGTCGTACTTGATGCCGAGGTCGATGTGCTCGCTGATGCCGAAGCCGAAGTTGCCCGTCTCGGAGAAGTTGCGCTTGCGGAGCTCGTACTCCTTGACCTTGAGGCCACGCTCGAGGATCTCCTCGGCCTGGATTTCATGAGTCAGTCTCTACACTCTTGACCTGATGTTTCCACATTGGGTATGTGCGCCAGGCGATGCAAAAGACGGGAAATGATGGAGATTTCGAGATATATGGACTGTAAGGGAATGTCGCACCTTGGGGCCGCGGACGGTGACGTGCACAGCAATCTTCTCGTTACGTCGGATACCAAAGGTGCGGACGGTGTAGCGGGCCTTGCCTTGGGGGATGTCAGTCACAGAAACAGGAGCAGAACACGCGCAACGCATCTCAGGCGCCCAAAATCGAAACCCTCGCGACAACCGCGACGTATCTCGACAAACGAGTCGCAATGGATCACCGAAATCGCTTCCGTTCCTCCCGAGGGATATATTGGGGCCACGCACTGTAGACAGGGGTTTGACCAGACAGCTGCTCCAGCACCTTGGCGGCACGGGTGAGCCTGTCACCAGATTCACCGACGGAGATGTTCAGAACGAGCTTCTGAATCTTGAGCTCCCGCATGGGGTTGCCAGCCTTCTCGGACGCCATTGCTGCGGTGGTGTGTTTGGGAGGGTTGGCGAGAAACGTGTTGTCGTGCCGGCCGTGAGCGTTGGTGGTGATGTTCGGAGAGAATTCTCGCGATTCCTTTTTTTTTTTTTTTTTTTGGGCTCTTCCCGGGGCTCACTTTGGTGGAGTCGCGTGGAATTTGCGAGGGTTTGAGTGCCCTGAGGCGGGAGTACATGGTATCTGTACTCTTTGGTGGCTGGACAAATGGGGCGCATTATTAGGTAATCTCGGATCGGGGTGGCTGGAACGATCCACGAGGCTGACCCCAGATACCTCCAGGATGTATTTTTCCGGAGGCTCAGCCACTCAGACTAAGCGAGTCTGTCACTGTCGCGGCTTCGAGGATCTGGCTCTCTGACGTGGACAGGCAATGGCAAGGTGGGGGACGAACTCTTGGTTTGATGTCGTCTGCCCCATGTTGATGAGTTGTCCATATTGATGGGAAGTCCATGTCAGTGGATTGTGGCAGGGGATGGACGAGACGCGAGGGACCATCGACAGTTCATGCTTGTTGCCGCCATCAAGGCCGCTGAAGTGCCGTCTCGCCTCATGGGGCAACCCTCGTCTGGTCCGCCAAATTCCCACAGGTCGGGGGCCCCCCCTCATCGACCCTTGGACTCCAGATCCTTCTTTCCAACATTGCCCTGAGGATGGACTGTCTGTTCAATGCCCCATTCCTCGCCCGTTGCCCCTCCACGTCCGTAACGGGACGCGTGTATGCTCGTGACTGTGCGCCACCAAAACCCAGAACTCGCTAGAGATGATATTTCCCTTGTCCGCCTCATGCCAGCAAGACCCAGCCTCGCTGCCAACATCCCGTTGTCGCACACCGTCCGCCCTGCGCCAGCACACACCGCTCACGCGGCGGCGACATGACTCATCACCCGCACGGCAAGCTGGCCCAGCAGCCTAGCCCGGTCGTTCTGCGGAAGCTCCTACGCAAAGGTCAGCCTCCCAGCGGAACGAAAAGCCGACTGACGACGACGACGCCGCCCCAGCCTCGGACACCTCCCTCGACGAGTTCCACGCCCACTCGTAGCCATCCCCCCGTGTCCTCCTGGCCGCCCGCCGCCCGTTCCGATGGTGGTGGTGGCTGTTGTTTACCTGGTACACTTGGTACACGCTCTTGCCCTTCGTGTCCCGCACCGCGCCCAGCCTGTTCCCCGCCACCGCGCCCGCCACCAGGCCAGGCACATTGGCCACGATAAACCCGAGCGCCCCGCCGCTCACCGCGCCCACCATGCCCCAGAACTTGCCCGTCGGCTGCGCGCCCCCGCCGGCCCCGTCGCTCGCAAGCCCCTCCTCGCGCATCATCTCCTCGAAGACGTCCCGGAACTGCGCGTCCTCGGCCCGCTGCCGCTCCGACGCGGGCTGCCCGGCGCCGTTCTTGCTGAAGAAGTCCCATGCCCACGAGTACGAGAAGTCCCCGCCGTTGCCGGCCCCGGTCCCGGGCGGCGGGGGCGGCGTCGTCGTCGACGAGGTGCCCGGCTGGTCGGCCTCCTCGAAGGGGTCGGTGGAGGCGGGCGCACTTGGCCGCCGCGAGGATTGCTTGTGAAGTCGTCTCTGGGCGTCGTAATCCTTGCGGCGGCGCGTGTCGGAAAGCGTGTAGTAGGCGTCGTTGACGAGCTGGAAGCGGCGGGTCCTTTGGGCCCGCTCTGGGGAGCCGTTGGCGACGCGGTCTGGGTGCGTTTTTAAAGCCGCGCTGGTGCGAGGGTCAGTCCTTCTTTTCGCAGTCTGTGTGGAACGAACGATTTGCCCCCCACTGGATTGCCAATGCCTCAAGACACATTGCAGCAATCATGGAGCTGTGAGAATGAGGGGCGAGGGGGGGGGGCTGCATCTTCCTTCCCATGCGTACCGCTTGTAGGCTGTTCGAATCTGTGCCGTCGATGCCTTGTCTGAGACCTCGAGGATGGCATCTACAGCCGAAGGTCAGCATCCCGCGTCATGCCTCCTGGACGTAGGCCCTCCCTCCTGGTCGTGTGCTCGCACATCCATCCCCAAAAAACGTACAGTAGTCCGGAGGGCTCCGCGAAGAGGCCATAATGTATCAATATATGCGTGATGCACGGAGTAGTCCGAGTGGGTATCAATAATGTGTCGCTAGAACCAAGAGCGTCGATGCATGCCCGTCGCGTTGCCTTAGGTTTGGTCGAGGAGGATGAAGATGTGAGGTTGAAGATAGAGGTTCGGGCAGAGATCGACAGGGGAGCGATGATTGTTCTTGTTGTAATACAGTCAGCGGATCCGATTAAGAGCATTAGTTAAAGACTTAATTAAAGCTTAAAGAGCCTAAAAAGCAAATACGTAATTTAAGACCTTTTTATCTATAGAAGTTATAGTGCGTAGGCTATTTAGCCTACGTATATACGTAATGTATACCTTAAGCGTATAAATTAGTAGTACCTTTACTTTAGCATTTATTATCTTTTATTTTAGCTTATTATATACCCCTTAGCTAATAAAGCTATTTGCGCTTCCTTAGCTACTGCTTAAAAACTTAACTGTTGCTAATTCTTAGTGTTTAGCTGCTCTTAAGTAGCTATCTTAAGAGCACTATACTAAGCTTTTGTTTAAGCGTATAAGTGTGCTATAAGCGTAAGCTTTGCATTCTGCTATATACGCTTACGCTTACGTTTAAGGGTAAAGTAAATACTACGTTAATAAGGAAAACAATAAAGGATAATACTAAGATAAATAGAGCTTTATTTTACTTTTACTAACTTTATAATCTATATTTAGCGTAATCTTATCTTTTCTTTTATATATTTTTATAGTTTAAGCTTTTCTCTTTCCTTTAGTATTAGCGCTTAAACTATTATTAAAAGCTTTATAATTGTTTCTTTATACTTTGCTTACTAATCCTTAATTTCTTAGAGCTTATTAATCTAAGCGCTTTTCCTTTTCTTTTATAGATAAAGTTTACTTAAATTCTATAATACTCCTTTTAGTCTTTTTATCCTTATCCTCCTTTAGCTCTTTTAGCTCTACCTTTGCCTTTGCCTTAATCCTTAACATTAAAGAAGCTCTTAACTATAAGCTTTAGTTCTTAAAGTAGTTTAAGCTACTTAGTAAACGTAGTATAAGTACTAGTTCCTTAATTTAGTAAGCTTATATTATTAGCTAACTGCTATAAAAACTAAAACCCTAAAGCAATAGCGTAATTACTACCTTAAGCTTATATCCCTTTTTACTATTAAGCTTACTAAGCTGCCTTAGCTTATACCTAAGCTTTTACTAAAAATTGCTACTAAGGCTTTACTAAAGACCCTTTGCCTTAAGCGCTGCTTTACTGCTTCTATGCTTAAGTTTAAGATACTACTAGCTGTTTAAAATAGTAAGGTTTATAAGTTAGCTTAAGTTATAAAGAAAAAGGCTATAGCTACGCTATAGCTAGCCTTAACGCTTCTTTTAGTACCTTTTCCTTTACCTTTAACTATTTATATTAACTTACTATATAATTAGTATATATAGTCTTAGATTTCTAAGAAAAGGACTATAATAGATTACTAAGAGGTAGCTAGTAATCTAAACAAATATACCTTTTACTAAGCATAAAGGTACGCTTATAAGGACGTATAAGTGCTACCCTAATAATCCTTTAGCTTTATAAACGTTTACTAACTACTAAGAAGCTATTTATTATAGCAGTAGCTTACTTTATATACTACTAACTTAATTAAGAAGAATAACTTAGTAGACGTTCTTATACGTTAGCTTACCCCCCTTCTTAGTACCTTTAAAACAAAGAGAGAAGCTAATAGTCTATAGAAGCTAAATACCTATAAGACTACGCTAAAGGCGCTAGTTAACCTTTCTAACTGTAACCCTACTGCTATCCTTAACCTTAATATTATAAAGATTAGCAAGGATAAGGATAATAAAGACTTAATCTTATACCTTATAGGTATAAAAGCTTAGTAGTGCTTTTAGCGCTATATAAAGTAAAAGAAGGCTAAGTTTTTCTTAACTAGTAAGATAATAAAGTAGGCGTAGCATTAATAGTAGTACGATTCTAAATACGCTAAGGAAGTTTAAGTTTTAGAATTTAAAAAAAGAAAGAATAAAAGAAAAAAAAATAAGTAAAAGAAAGAGAAATAAGAAGTAAAAAAAAATAATAAGGACTAGTTAGTTTAATAGTTATAAGGCTAAAAGCGCCCTTATAGTTATTACTAATTTTATTGCTCCTTATAAGAGCTGTTCTATATTTAATAGCGATTTAAAGTGCTTAAACCTTGCCTAAGGCAAAGCTTTTGTAAGCTTATCTGCTAGTATCTTTTACAATAAAACGAAATAAATCTTAAAGGAAGCTTTCTAATACTCTTAGTATACTTATATCTGCTATATATTAACGTACTAAAGCTTTATATTTATCTTACTACTTTCCTTAATTATAAGCTATATTATCTAAAGATTATTATAGCTTATATCTTAAGGTTCGCTAAGATTAAATCTTAGCTCCTTAAAGAGCCTAGAAATTATAAACGTCTTCTTAGCAACTTAGTTTAAGGATAAGAGCTTAGCCTTTATAAAGGAAGTTATAACTATATCTTACCTTATTACGTTCTATAAGATTAAGCTACTAAAGAAAGTAATAATATATCCTTATAAAGACCTTTAAAAGAGCTTATTGTTTATAAACAAAGCGTTACTTAAAGCTATAAGCACTTATATCTTAAAAGTCCTTTTATAGCAAATAGCAAAGTTACGCTATACGTAGAAATATCTAATTAGCTAGTTTACTATATTATAATGCTCTTTTCTTAAGTTCTTAAGGAATCTAAAGAAGAAGGAGGCTACGAAGGAGATATTAAGGCGAGCTATAACTATAGTATAAAGCATAGATCTAATCTTCTTTTAATAAAGTTTAATTAATAACTTCTTAGCTAGCTCTTCTTTTAAAGTATAGCTCTTAGCTAAGATTAGAACTAATAAGCTTTAGCTTCCTTTTGCTAAATTAAACTACTATGCTACTTTCTTAATATATAAGTTAAGTAAGATATAAATTCTCCTATAATAGCGTTCTTTAACGAGCTTTATTTTAAAGAACTATTCTATATCTTCTTTATTATATATCTTATATATAAACATTAGCGCTTTTATAACGTTCTAGAATTATTATTTATCTTCTTAATAAAAAGCAATAATAATATTGTTTATATAAAAGATTATAAAGAGCTTCTAGTCCTTGCTAAAGAAAAGACATAGCTCTTTATAGCTTAAGATAAGCCTAAGCTGCTTAAGATTTGTTAAGAATTCCTTAAACTAGAGCTTTAGTAAGTCCCTTAGGCTATATAAAGCTTATACTAGCTTTAGGCAGAAGTTAGGCTTATAAAAGCCTTTTAGGAGCTTATATATTATAGGCGTTGTATTCTAGCTTTAAGTTACGTTAAAGAAGGCGTTCTTAACGTTAAATTTCTTTAGCTTTAGATTATATTTAGCAGCAAAAGCAATAAGAATTTAAAATAATTAAGCAGTAAGCGTTATAGCATAGGTACTCTCTATTGTAAAGCTCTTTTATATATCCTTTTGTACTACTAGGCGTGCTTTATACCTATCTAACTTTCTATTTTAATTAAATTTATATATAAAGACTTAGCGTACTAAGAAAGGCTAGGATTTAGTATCTTTAATTAGGATCTCTTTTTAGGTACCTTTTGCAATTAGCGCTACGTATTTTAGCTACGCTGCCTTAATAAATTTAGCTTTCTAAGAGTACTTTAATATATCCTTTTAGTTGTTTAAAGCTTTAATAAGGGTATTAAATTTCTCCTTTAACTACTATAAAAGTACCTTAAACCTTTTTACTTCTTTTTGTTTAATCTAGGCGTTAATAACGTTAAAGAAGGTTTAGGTTTCTCTTATTTCTTAAGCTATTAGCAGCTTATTATTTAAAAAGCGCTATGCTATAGACTTAAATCCTTAAATTACTAAGTAAACTTCTTTTTAGTATATATAATTAAATAAATAGTTATTTACTTCTCTTAAGGCTAAGATCTTATAGATCTAAGTACTTTTTTATAGCTTTATATACTAAGTTAAGGGCATTAGCGTAGTTAACTTATGTTTTTTATTTTTTACTTACTTATTAGCAAAGATAAATCTATTTATTAACTTATCCTTTAGTAGAGCTATTACTATTGCTTTTTGCTAAGCTTACTTAAGCTTTAGCTGCTAAGAAAAGCTCTTGCTCCTTGCTATTGTATATACCTTTAGCAATAGGAGTAAGTAGCTTTGCTTCTTTAATCTTATCTAAGATCTTGTTTTAGATTATTTCCTTACCCTTAGCTTACGCTACGCTGCTAACATTAAAAAAAGCTTTTTTTAAGGTTTTCTAAGGCGTTTAGAAGCTTATAAGCGTTGCTTCTTAGATGTTAAGGCGTTTAAGCTTTTATATAACGTTAGTTATATACTCTTTTACTTTTCCCCTTAAGTTTAAACGCTTTAGTAGCTCTTTAATAGGTCTTTTAGCTTAAGCTAGCTAAAGCAGTAAATTAAATAGAACGTTTACTTCCTTGCTTTTATAAATTTAAACCTTTTTTATTAAAGTACTTAGCTTTATAGTAAAAAGCTATTCTTACTATTACTTTTTATTAAAAAAGATCTACTTATTAAAAGTAATGTTCTTTATTATAATAATACGTTTTAGTATAAGGATCTAAACTTAGTATATATTTATAGTAATATACTTAATAAGATAGCTTAAAATCCCTTATAGTATAGTCTTAAAATATCTTTTCTTCTTCTTAGCTTTATAGTTTTTACTAAAGCAATACGCTTTATAGCTATATATAAAGATATTGCTTTAGTTTAGTTAAAGGTCTATAGAGCGCTTCTTAATAGGTAGTAAAGCGTTTTTATAGAACTAATACTTTAATTTATTAATAAGTAACTTTATTACGTTTTTATATAATAGACTTATGTTTAAAAGGTAAGCAGTAGCGTAAACGCTCTTAGGCTAAAGATCTGTAGGAAAGCTAGCTCTTTTACGTATCTTAACTTACTTTATTATAATTTCTTAGCTTATACGCTCTACTGCTTTGTTTAGCTTATAAGTATATAAAGCACTTAGCTTAAGAATAATACCCTTTAACTAAGCTTACCTTTACGTTAGCGTATACCTATAGATTATAGTTATAGCTATATCGTTGTTTAATCGTAGGATATAAATCGTAAGCTTAAACTACTGCTTTACTTAGCGCTTAAAGTAGTATAGCGCGTTAAAGAAGGTAATAGAATCCTTTGTTAGTAGTAAGTAAGTATATAGCTACTTATTATATTCTTTTTTTATTGTTAGCAGCTAGTTTAAGCTATTATACTTACGTTTATAGTCTTAAAGATCTTAGTATATACGCTAAAAGGGTTATAGCGCTTTCCTTTTTAAGGGTCTTCTAAAGATAACTTAAGTAGCGTAGGTAAGTAAGTAGATCTTATAGTTAATCTACCTTATGCCTTTAATTTTAATGTTTTTAGTATTGCTAATAAGGGCTTATAGAGCATCTTAGCTAAGGTAGCTTAAACGGAGATACTAAAGTTCCTTATTATCTTCCTTTAGTAGCTTTAAGTTCTTAGAATTTAGCTATTGTAAAGCTAAGCTTTTATTATACGTAGTAGAATACGCGTAAGGTTTAAATGTAGTATACCTATTAAAAAGGATTATATTATTAAGCTTAGCATTAAAGTAAAAGGAAATTAGCTTATATTCTAAGAAAGTAAGGTTATACTTACGTAGAAGCTAAGCTATAGTAATACTACTCTTTAGTAAGCTATAGCATAGTGTACTATTGTATCTGCTATACTAGATCTAAGCTTACAGCAGCTTTACCTCTAAGATAATATTTATATAGAATCTATTAACTACTGCTATATCCTTTAAGTAAAGATCTACGCTTTTTACTCTTAAGCTATTAGTTAAGAGCTTATAAAGTACTTAAGTGCCTTACCTTATAATATAAAAGCTTATTGTACTAGCTTTTATAGCGTTAAACCTATTACTTAAGACGAAGGTATTAAGCTTTAGGAGAGCGTAGTTATTAACTAAGTAAAGCGCTTTATAGTTATTAAAAAGAGTGCTTTTTAAGAAAAGATATATATACTAATTAAACGTTAAAAAAATGCTAAGTTTAACCTCTTGCTTTAGTACTACTAGATTAATTAAGGCAGTAACTATTGTTAAAAGAAGCCTTAACTACGCTGTCTTGCCTTCTACGCTTAGATCTTACTTAGTAGCTTAAAGCTATATATATAGTACTAACTACTTGTCCTTTTTAAGCTATTTATAAAGCTTATTCTTGCCTTTTGTTAAACAGCTACGCCTTAGTAAAGATTAGCGCCTAAACGTATGCTTAAGGGTCTAGTAGTACGTAAAGGGCTATCTATGCTTTTCTCTATAAAAGTACTTATAAAGGGCTGCTAGCTTTTGCTAATTACTATTGTTATAGTTAGCTTATATTAAGAAGACAGCTAAAGGCTAATTATTATTGCCTTTAACTTTTGTTATAAAGTAATAAGCTAAGGTCTTAATATTAAGGGCTAGTCTCTTATCCTAGATAGCTTCTTGTAACAACCAACACCAGATTGACCCGAGGTCACGTGTATAGTACAGCATATATCTTAGACCGATTATATCTAACGTAATCGGGCTAAGTCTTAGTTCTTACATATAAAGACCCCTACCTTTTCGTACAATTATTATACAATAACCTTACAACTGTCTTACCTAACAACCTAGTGTATTACTGTTATTGTTATAAATCCTAAGACTTCTACTATTATTACCTAAGAAGTTGTAATAGTAAATACATAATTATATTAAGAAACCTTAGCAATATTAACTAATCTAATTGCTATAGAGGAAGGTAGCGAATCTTCTTTTAGTAGCGAATTTCGTTTATAAACCTGCTAAGACTCCTTATCTTATACTAGCAGAGGACAAAGAGAGTCTTATAACCTTAAGAATTCCCTGCGTAACTAGATGTACTAATTAGAAGAGCAAATTTAGAATCTTTATAAGCAGTTAGCATAGATAACTTAAAGAAATTAAAGGAATTTTAAAGATAAATTAGACGATAATAAGATTAAAGTAAAGAAATTTACTAAGTTTACTTTAAATACCTTATTCTATAAGCAAGATAATTAGCTTAATAATCTATAAAGAGCATTTAAAGGGGCTAAGAGAAGATATTAAAAAGATTCTTAAAAGATCTTATTAGCTCTAGATTACATAAATACTAATTGTTAAGCAAGATAAGATCGTTTCTTTAACGAATAACCTAAGGAAGAAGTACGCTTTATATTAAAGAATAATTAGATCTAGTTTAAAGCATAGACTACTATACTACTTTAAAATGTAAAGATTTAAGAGCTATTAATTATAGGCTAAATTAAAAGCGTAAAACAGTAAAACAATTAATCTCTAAGGGATTTTTACATCTACCTAAACTCTTTAAAGAAGAACTTTCTTTAAAAGGACAAAAAAGAAAAAGCTTTCTTCTTTTTTGCTAAACTATAACCTAAACTTAAGAATTAAATGTTAACCTAAGGTCTATACCTACTAATAAAAAGGAAAAAAATAGTTGCCTTTGCTACTTAATTCTAGGATACTATAGCAAGAAAGAAAAAGGACTTAAATCTTTACGAAAAGCAATTAAAAAGGCTATAAAGAGGATACAGATCTAAAGGAAGAGGTTAAGTACAAGGCGCTTATTAGCAAGTATAGTTAAGCAATAAGGATACTAAGACAACTCTTTAACGAAATCTAGTTAAACTAGATAGGAAGGTTTTAACTTACTATACTTATAAAAGCAAATTTTACTTTTAACCTTAATGTCCTTAAAAACCTAAGATTAATAACTTAAAGGGAAAAGGGAAAAAGTTAAACTAATAACCCTTAGTTTAGCTTAATCCCTTAGGGTTACTTTATAATTTTTTATGCTTGTTTTTATATATAGGATAAAAGACATAAGAACAACTACTAATTTTAATAGTAGAGCTAAACTAGACGCGATTAGTATTTAATTTACGCAAGAACAAAGATTAGAAAAATTAAACAAAACAGCACCTTACCTTAATAACGTATTATAAAGAAAAATTAATACTTTTAAAGTATAAAGTATACTAATAACCTTAATAGATTCGAGAAGAATATCCTGTACTATTACGTAAGAATGTATAGGTATTAAGAAAGGAGAAAATTTAAGTCCTATTTTGCTCTTAATAGAAATAATAAAAGATAAATTTATTTATTTATATCTACACAATAAAAGTTAGTAGTTTAAATAAGATTTTACAAAGACTACCTTAATTTTAGTTTAATAATTTAAAAAAGAAAAAAAAGAATCTTAAGCAACTATAGCAGTAATTATAGTAGATCTAAACCTAATTCTACTTCTAGACAAAGAAAAGGTTAATACTAATAAACAAGGAAGACCTAAAGAATTAAAGGCATTTAATAATGTCTTTTTAATAAAGAATTCTCGTCTCCTACTACACATTAAAGGAATAGATTATATAATCGATCTTATAGAAGGAGAAAATCTACTATATAGACCTATCTATCCTTTGTTACTAGCTAAACTAGAGTTACTCTAAAAATACTTAGACGAAAACCTTACAAACTAACGCATTAGACTATCTAAGAGTCCTACTAAAGTACCTATTCTTTTTATGCTAAAGAAAGATAAGAGCTTACGCTTAGTAGTTAATTATTAAAGATTAAATAAGGTTACGATTAAGAATTAATATCTATTACTGCTTATTGCTAAATTAATAGATTAAATCTAAAGATGCTAATAGTTTACTAAAATTAACATTAAGGATATATATTACTAAATATATATAAAAGAAAGCAATAAATAAAAAACTACGTTTTATACGTAATACAGTTACTACGAATTTATAGTTCTTCTTATAGGATTAACTAATACGCCTATAACGTTCTAAAATTACATTTATTTAGCACTTAGTAATTTACTTAATACTATTTGTATCGCTTACTTAGATAATATTTTAATATTCTCTAAGACTTAAGAAGAATATATAAACTATATACAACAAGTACTTTAAAAGCTCTAAGAAAGTAAGCTTTATGCTTATTTAAACAAATGCTTATTTTTTAAGAAAGAAGTTACTTTTTTAAGCTTTATTATTTTAAACAAAGGACTAAGAATAACGTAAAAAAATGTTAAAGAAATCTAAAATTAAAAAGAACCTATATTATATTATAACATCTAAGTATTCTTAGGATTCTATAACTTTTACTATAGGTTTATTATAGGATATACTAAATTAGTAAGACCTCTGTATATGTTACTTTAAGGATTAGTAGGTAGCAAGAAACTAAGACAAGTATGTCTAAATAATAAAAAGAAATAAGCGTTTTACGCCCTTATTAATGCCTTTTAATATATACCTCTACTCTAATACTATAAACTAGATTAGCTAATACAAATTAAGATAGACGCGTTAAGGTTTACATTAGCAGCTGTTTTATCTTAACTAGATTTATAGAGGAAATAGCATTTAGTTGTATTCTTTTTAAGAGCATTTTATAGTTTAGAATTAAACTATAGTACTCTTAATTAAGAGATATTAGCTATAGTAGAAGCATTTAAACATTAGAAACATTATATTAAAGGAGCTTACGAATTAGTAAAGGTTCTTAGTAACTACTAAAATCTTTAGAGCTTTATAAAGCAATCTAAGCTTAGTAGTTAATAAGCTTATTAGTATATATTTTTAATACTATACAATTTTACTATTAAGTATTAATCTAGAAAAACAAATCTAGCAGATAGTTTATTAAGACGACCTAACTATAAGTTAGATCGTCTTAATATAGTAGAATTTTCTATAGAACTATAAAGACAACTCTAAGTAGTATTAGAAAAAAGACAGAAAGGTTACGATTCCTTTACGTTTTTATATAGTTAATACATAGATATATATAACAAGATGTTTAATTAAAGACCTAGATGTATATAAGCAATTACCTAGAACAAAGTAAAAGAATCGCTTGCTTATTAGAGCGTATACGAACTAGTATAAGACTCCTTGCTCTAGCTTATTAAAGACAGTTAATATATAGATTCTAAGATTAAGCAATTAAAGCAAAAAGCTTTAAACAAGTAAAGCGTTAATTATAATCTGTTGTTGTTTAAAGGCAAAATAATAATTCTAAATAAAAATCGCCTTTAAAACAAGCTGTTATAGCTATACTATAATAATCTATTAGCAGGTTATTTTATAGAAGCAAAGACAAATAAGCTTCTGTTTAGAAGATTCTTTTAGAAAAATATACAGTAAAATGTTAAAGAATACATTAAGTATTGCTAAGTTTACTAAAGATAGACAGTAAAAAGGCATTAACCTTTTAGTAAACTTAAATCGCTGCTAATTCTATTATAACTTATAAAAGAATTAATAATAGATTTTATTATAAGACTGCTAAAAGTTATTTTTTAAAACAAAAAGGTTAATAGAATTTTAGTTATTATTAACTGTTTTATAAAATTTACTTTATATTTTGCGATTTCGTTATATATTACTGCTATTAAACTAGCAAAGCTTTTTTATAATAAGATAGAACTTTAATATATAGGTTTACTAGATAGTATAGTAATAGACAGAAGATCTTTGTTTACTAGTAGATTTTAGTTATTTCTTTGTTACTATTTAAGGGTACAAAGACGTCTTTCGACGGCTTTTTATCCTTAAACTAATAGATAAACAGAGAGAATAAACTAAACTATAGAACAGTACCTAAGATGCTTTATAGATAAAAATTAGAAAAACTAGCTAAGACTGTTAAGAACAGCATAATTTGCTATTAACAATGCTAAATTAGAGACAACAAAGATCTCTCCTTTTAAAGCCCTTATAGGGTATTCGCTAGATTTTTATGTTAACGTTAAGGACAACGTTCTTTAGGAAAGGGTCTTAGATGCAAAAATCTATATTAAAAGACTTTAAAAAACCTAAGAAAAAATAAAAAAGAATTAGAAGATTGTATATAAAAAGTAAGCAAAATACTTTAATTAATAGCATTAAGAAATAGAATTTAATATAAGAAATCTTATAGTATTGTTTATAAAGAACTTTTAATTCCTTAAAGAATCTATAAAGCTTATACTAAAACGCATTAAGCCTTTAAAGATATTAAAGAAGATTAGAAAGTAGGCGTATTGTTTTGTAATACTAATACTATACAAGGATATATACAATGTGTTTTATATAAGCTTACTAGAACTATAGAACAAGACTATAAACAAAAAAGACAAATTATTGCTAATGCTTTTACTAGAAAAGAATAATAAATAGTAAGAAATTAAATCTATTAAAGATTATAAGAAGCAAAAGAAGCAAATGTTTTATTTAGTTAAGTAAAAAGGATAGCTTGCTAAATACAATAAGTAGGTATTTAAAAGCAATATAAATATACCTTAAATCCTTAACGAATATGCTAAGCAAAACAATGCTTAAAAGCAAAAAAGTAAAGCAAAAAGAAGATCTTAATAAGCAATAAAAGATAAGCAAAAATGCTATAAATACTATAAAACTAAGATCCTTTAACTAATAGGATAACTATATATTACATTATCGCAAAAGGCCTACTATAATAGAGTAGCCTAGGTTATATTGTTAGCGTTAAAGGGGCTTATACCCTAAGGCTCGTTAACTAACGCCTCTAAAAAGGTAGCGTAAAACAAAGAAAACGCGCTAAATAAGGCAACGAAATTCTTGTTAAAAGAGTTAAAACAAAGAACTATTAGAGATTGCTAATAAGCAATCTAAGTAGTAGTTTACTAAAAAAGTTAGCAAATATATTATAAAAAAGAACTAAATATATACTATAGAAGGCAAGAGTAGCTTTAATAAGGCATTTTATAGCATCCTCTTAGACGTAATATAAGCTAAATATATGTTTATTTTCTAGGACTAAAAGTTAGTAAGCATCTATACAAAAGAAGGAACGATTTACTTATGTTACGTAAACAACGAAGACCTATTTACTGCTAATAAAAGGTATACTACTTATATATCTACTTAAAGCACTTTATTAGATTGCTAAGCGCTTTAAACTAAATTAATAAGGTAGCAGCATTAAAAAAACAAAGATCTATAGCAACGTTATAGATCTAAGTAAATCTATAAACGTTAATAAGCAGATTCGTAGTATTAACGCTTATGTTAAACAATGTATACATAAACAAAATATAATTAGTTAGATTATTGCAGTTGCTATACATTATAGCTATAATCTAAGGAAGTTAGTACAGAAACATAAAAGAAACATAGACATATACTTAGTTATATAAACACTTTCTATGCTAATAAAACATATATTATATATATCCTTTATTAAAACATTTAATGCTAAGAGGAGTAGTTTAGGCAGTAAAACTCTATAGATTCCCTTAATAAGCATAACTTATACATTTATAATACTAAAAGGGATTAAAAACACCTTTTTCGCTAAGCTTAATGTTAAAAAATAGCATAAGAAGTAGAAAAGGACCTAGAGGAGGAGGTAGTAAAGGACTAAGAGGTAGAGGTAGAGGTAGAGGTATAGGGGAAGAGGAAGAAGAAGAGGACGAACCCTTATTGTCTTTATTAAGTAAAAGAAGTACTATAAAAAGAAGTATACTATCGTTTAGATTAATAGGAAGAAGAGCATTAATAGGTAAAGCAATAATAAAGGGATTAGTAGCTAGACTAGCACTGTTTTTATTAGCAAACCCTAAAACACTAGGAAAGGAAGTTAAGTTTATTACCTTGTTATTGTTGTTATTGTTGTTATTCTTATTATTAATATCTATAAGGAAATTATTAAGATTATAGGACAATTCTCCTATAGGTTTTAGACGTTAAGCATTTGCTATTTATAGAAGAGAGAGCTAACGCTGCTTTTTTAAAGCAAAAAGGAAATACATAAATAATATTACGCGCTTATTTTAGGTAGGACTTAGCTAATCTTCTATAGAAAGGATAGCAATGTTTAACGAAACAATATACAACGCTATCTAATATAATTAAAGACATTCTACGTATAGAAAGAATATAAAAACATACTAAAGTACGTAGGAAAGGTAACAGCTATAGCAAAGGCAAAACATAGTATAAAATAGTACTTACCTATAAAAAAGGATAAGCATTTAGCTTTAATAAGAAAGAAAAAAGAGTAAGATTCCTTAACTGCTTAGGTATCTTAGCTATAGGCTAGGGAGGTACTAATATAATAATAATAAAGTGTTTATAAAACGCTTAAATAAATATTATAAAAGAATTATAATAAAAAATAAGGATAAAGAAGATATAAACGAAAATGTTAATAATAAAAAGAAGAAAAACAAAAACAAAAAGCAACGAAAAGCAGCTTAATTTATATTATAAAGCTAATTAGTAAACAGAGCGCAATTACCTAGGAAACGTAACTAGCAATACATAGAAATAAGTACGTACTAATTACTACCTATTTTCTTTGTTTAATTTAAAAAGGAAAGAACGACCTATTTTAAGGAAGGAGCATTGCAATAGAAACTATATTATAGATAACGCGCTTAAGGAGGGGATAGCTATAACAACTAACACTAGATTAACCTAAGGTTACGTATATAGTACAGCATATATCTTAGACCGATTATATCTAACGTAATCGGGCTAAGTCTTAGTTCTTACATATAAAGACCCTTACCTTTTCGTACAATTATTATACAATAACCTTACGACTGTCTTACCTAACAACCTAGTGCATTACCGTTATTGTTACACTTCTTTAAGTGCTAAAAGCTTTACGTAAGCTTATTTTAAAGCTATATAGATTTTAACTGCCTTAAGGAAGTCTATAACTACTATAAAACCCTTAACCTTAGGGATCTAGTAAATTTTACTAAGATTAAAAGCTTACTTTTAGTCTTAATACTATCTGCTAAGCTTAATGCTTAAGCGCTTTACGTCCTTAAGTATACTATAGTAATAAGCTTAGATAGCTGCTATAATAGCTTTATAGCTTAAAGTAAGTTTAGTTTATAGCTCTTTAACGATTTTATAAGTTATTAGTTTATACTTATTATTAGTATAGTGTCTTTTAAGGCGCTTAATAGTAAAGTTTAGTTCGCTTAACTTTACTATCTTTATAATCTAGTCTTAGATAATAATTAAGGCCTTTTGCTTAGTACTAAAAGAAGCAATTATTGTATTATAGTTATAGACCTAGGCCTTATAAATGTAAAGTATAAGCTATAAGTTTATAAAGTTAAGGATACTTAAGCTATTAACGTTAAAAAGGTTTACTTACTTACCTTTTTCCTTTAAACTTAAGTTATCCTTAAAGTTCTTTTTGTCTTTAGTTTTAACTTAAGTTATAAGGGTAAGTTTAGTAAGAGCTTTAGTACTGCTTTACATAGCCTTATAGATTATTAACTATAAGATCTTATTAAAGCTTAGTAGTTTAAGGTTTAGTAGAAGATCTATGTAGCTTAAAGGGATACTTAGGTCTACGTTAAGCTATATATAATAGGTTTTAGTAAGGTTCTAAAGGGCCTTAAACTAAACGATCTAATCTATAGAGTATATAAGCTTAACGTTTCTTAGAGCAGCGCTTACGCTTTAACCTACTATAATAGCTATCTTAAGAAATGCTAAAAGAGGAAATTAAGTAGTAATAGCTTAATAAAAAGAAGATTCTAAAAAAAGAAAAATAAGATTTCTATATAAGCGTATAACTATAATATAGTTAGTAGATCTAATTAAAAGCATTAGTTAAAGACTTAATTAAAGCTTAAAGAGCTTAAAAAGCAAATATATAATTTAAGACCCTTTTATCTATAGAAGTTATAGTACATAAGCTATTCGGCCTACGTATACACGTAATGTATACCCTAAGCGTACAAATCGGTAGTGCCTCTACTCTAGCATTCGTTATCCTCTATTCTAGCTTATTACACTTGTACTCGGTAGGTAGATTTCTTGGATCAGGTCTATGCTATACAGAAGATCCATCCACCACCCCTCTACCTAGTCCAACCTCTCATCCCTTCGTCCGTCCATTCAGCCATCTATCCATCCATCCATCCAATGGGTCTCAATGGATTGGCATCTTGGTCTTGTGGAGGGGGGAAAGCGAAGACAGACCAGGCGACACGTCGATGGTGGCTCGAGCCTCGCGGCCAAAACGTCATGTGGCGTCGCGCCCGCCCAGCCACTGGCAAGTGTGGCTGTGCTTGTGACATCTTGATGGCGAGTCTTGACCGCAATGACAACACCAGAACCCCTCGTCTTCATCATCATCATGATCATCCTCGGTTTCATCCCCTTCTGGCCTTGCCTGTTCTGCTCTGGGCTGTGCAATGATCCATGTCACTTGGCTGCCATTCCTGACCCGTGAAGTGTTGCCTCTCCCATGATATTCGCAGGCTATGCGACTCCGTACATGTACGGAGTACTCCGTACTCAAATCCCCATCCTCAAGCCTCCATCTCAGGACGCCTCGTTCTTCAGACTCACCCCCTTCTACTCACGTGAATATCCTTAACTCAGTACTCCGTACTCCGTACGTAGGTCTGTGTCTTCAATCGTAGTGGTATTCCTCGTCGCCTTGCATCTTCTGTTTGCCCCCCCTTCCCCCCCTTCCCCCTGATCTGATCACGCCATGTCCAAAATCATCAACACTTGCAGACAGAGTCCCTCTAAAGAAAATACCTCGTATGGGATCAGTAGTATTAGATGTAGGCCCCGGTCTTCTTTCCCCCTTTCAGCCAGGCAAGTCCTCGAGGTACCACTTGGCTCTCCTCAAGGCGTCCTGATTCGTCTCTGCTGCTGCTTCCAATCTCCCGATCCTCTCGTAGTATGCCGACAGCACCCACATGTCTCGAATCACGCGTAGGTTCGCCCGCGTGCCGTGCGCGTCCTCCCGCTTTCGCACCGCCCACTTCAGGTTCTGCTCCACGTTGTCCCAGTCCTGCTTGTTCTCTTGCAGCCTCGCGAGCATCTTGCGGGCGTAGGCGTGGAATCGAGCGTTGGACCGGGAGCCGCAGCCCGGGTCGCCGCTCGTGCGCCGCAGGAGACCCGTCGCCAGTTCCTCTGCCTTGGCCTTGTCTCCAATGTCCATCTGGGTGAACTCGAGTATGAGCGCTTCTATCCGCAGGTCTGTGCAGTCCTCTTCATTGTCGTCTTTATCCCCATCCCTTTCTCTGTCCCCCTCTCTGTCTCCTATTCTGCTGTTATAGTCGTCGTCGTCGTCGTCGTTCACGCTGAAATCCCGTCCGTCCTCGTCGCTCTTGTTCCGGCCTGCTGCCGCGACGACGACAAGGTCTCGCAGCGCCTTGTACACCACCTCCTTCTTCTTCTCCAGGCCGCTCTGGCGCCGGAGCCGCGTCCGCCCGTCCCAGATCAGCTGCTCGTAGAGCCACAGGTGCTGCGGCGACATGGACCCAATGCGCTGCGAGAGCAGGTCGACGTTCCGCAGCCACGCCTGGCGCAGCAGGTGGCATGTGTACTGCCGGCCCTCCTCGGTGCGCGCGTCGCAGCCCATCAGCTGCCGCAGGATGCGCACGATCGGGTGGCTCGGCGGGAACTGCGCCGCCGCCAGCACGTTGACGTGCTGCAGAAACATGCTCAGGAGCTGCAGGTGCCCGCGGTCGACCATATCGTACACCGTGTCCAGGATGTGCCAGATGAGGTCCGGGTGGTCCTCGGTCAGGACGAACTCAAGCACGAAAAAGCCCTTGCGCGCCGCCATGCCCGCCAGGTCGCCTCGCCCGTGCGCCCACAGGTCGAAGAGCAGCTCGAAGATGCGGTACATGGTGCGGCTGTCCTGGATCGGCGGCTGGTTGGGGCGGGCGAGGTACTTGGACATGGGGTCGGCGAAAGGGCGCGGCGACTCCAGTTTCTCCTGGTTCCAGCTGAGGATGCTGTCGAGGACGCTTTCGAGCTTCGCAAATGCCTCGACTTGGACCTGCACGAGACGGGGCAGTGGACCCGTCCTGTCGATCGCCATTGCCGATGTCAATGCTGCCGCTGCCGCTGCCGCTGCCGCTGCCGAGGCCTTCGTCGTGGTCATGGTGGTTGTGGTGGTGGTGGCCGTCGTCATCGATGTCGTCGTCCTCACCATCGCCGTCGCCACCAGCGGGTCCGCATCCTCGTCCTTGGGCTGGCTGGTGTCACATGCCGATGACGAAGGCGTCGAGGCAGGCGGGGAGATGGGAGTAACCGCCGGCGGGGACTTGCGGTAGGCGCGCTTCCGGATGTTCCACTTTTTGAACCTCTTCTTGTACATCTGCTCGCTTGAGGTTTCGGCACGCGTGTCAGCTCGTGGTCACCTCTTTCTTCCACCGCCCTCTGATGCTCTTCACTAGCCTCCCCATCTTCCTCAAGAAGCTTCTCTTGATCCTGATCCTCATACCCCTTCCCTTCCTCCTCCTTGTTCTCTTGATCCTACTCCTCCCTTTTTTTCATGTTCTCCTTCTCCTCCTCGTCCTCCGGACCAACCCAACCATGCTTGCTTGGCCGCGACCAGGGGTTGTCATCGGGCTGTCGATGTTGACGTTGTTGGCAGTGTCGTCGTCGTGATTTGTTTTCCCGGCTCGGCAGAAAAAAATGGAGAATGTATATCTGAAAAACTCACGTGGCGGCGAACCCGTATTTCGACTCCATGATGGCCATGGTCTCATTCAGCTTGCGGTTGTCGCCAATATACAGACTCTCGATGTCCCCTTTGCGCGCTCGCCACTCCTCCTCGGTGTGCTCCTTCACACTGGGCTTATCGACCGCCGGGGCGGCATTCCCCGGCATTCTCGGTGCCAGCGTGGGCAATCGGGATCGCGAGGACGAAGACGGCATGGCGAAGAATGCGTGAGGTGCGTCCATAAACAGGCAGACACCCTCTGCCCCCCTTCCTACATACATAGATCAACACACTCAATCACACGCGATATGTAGTCGGCGCAAGCACACAGACATACTCGGACACAGATACACGCACTTACAAAGCGTACATATGTACTCCGTACGGAGTACGGAGTACTCTGACACACACTCCGTACGGACTCGATGTTCTCTTGCTTTCTCCCTCTCCCTCTCCTTCTTCTTCCTCGCCCGGGCCTCTGAGATTACTTACTGCACATGCGCACGGAGTACCGTCAGGCACTGGTGCCCGCAAAGAGCGTGAGAGCGCGCGCGCGCCCACACCCTTTTCAGACCCTTTTCAGACCCTTTTCAGACCCTTTTCAGACCTGTTCTCTCCGCGCCTGTGTCTCTCCCTCCTCCTCCTGTCTCGCCGTGTCTGTCTCGCGCTCGCGCTCCCTCGCACAGTCGCTCTCTCTTGTGCTTTTTCTCAGGGATCCCCGTTCTCACGCCAGGTCTCAAATCAAGGGACCGGAAGGCGAGCGGCAACCCTTGATGGGCAGCCGAGGGAAGACATGGCCAAGCATTTGCCCATGGCGAACCCTGCGCAAAAGAGGGAGGGAGCCGGCTGGGGAGGGGGGGGGGCGTGAGGGTCTGGGAAGAAAGCGACCGCAGGTCCACCAAGGCGTCTTGGCCCGATCGAGGCTCTTCGCCTCATGGAGAAAAGGATATAAAAAGACGCAGCCTTATTGGTTCACGAAGTTCCCTGCAGGAGTCAGGAACGGGCGGACGTACGTGTACTCGTACGGATCAGGTTGTGTGGTCTCGTCGTGCGGCGTGGATGAGCGTGCGGTGGGAATTCTGATTCTTTTCGGATTGCTCGAGATGCCTTCCCTCATGGTCACGTGATGCTGACCTCTCTACGGAGTACCGTTCGATGACGCCTCAAACCTCCTCGACATCCTCGACATCCTCGACATCCTCGACATCCTCGACATTCTCGACATTCTCGGCCTCCTCAATCCTCCTTCATGCCTCGGTTTCTCTCGCCTCGCGCTCCTGTTCATTGCTTCTCCCATCAGATTCTTTGACGACGACCTCGAAAACTCGATCTGGGGAATCGATCACCACCCCCCTCCTCTTCTCTCCCCCTCCCCCCTTGCTGCTGTGGTCGCGGGGACCGTTGCGATAGGCTGGCTGATCTCGACCCCCGGCGGGCGCCCCGGAGGAGCACGGGAGCCACACCGCGGGGAAAGTGGCACAATAATGTCTCTCCTCGGGCTGCAACCCGATGTTCGCCGTCTCCCCACTCGCCACCGAATCGGCAGCCAGAGCAAGGCGCAGGGAGGGCAAAGAGGAAGACAGAGTGTAAGCGTGGGAGAGGCGGAGAAGAGAGCCGCTCTTGGGAGTCACAGGAGGTACGAGTACGAGTCCGAGTACGGGTACTCCCTACATGCAGCAAGCCACGAACGTGGTCCTCAAATGACACCAAAGAGAGATATCAATAAGGGCCACCGTGGGCAAGCAACCCCGGACAAGCTTGAGCTGCCTAGTCCGCTGCCGGCTCTTCCAAAGGGGGGGAGGGCCATCCTGGGACGCAAGGGGCAAGCAATGGCCCGGAGACGCAGCGCTGGGTCAACAGTTCTTGACGCAGAGTCAATCACCGAGACAGGCTGTTTGTGCATTATCTGAGACCGAGCAACATATTCGGCAGTGCAGCATCCCGGCCGCTGCCCATCCTTCGAGTCCAGAAGGGTCCTCGTACAAATCACGAGTGCAACGCTATTCGAAGCACGGAGAACAATGTACGAGTCCCAATACGGCACCTGCATTTGAGGTATTAGATACTGTACCTACGGATACAAGTATGTGAGTCCGGTTGCCGCGCACTGCTTTCGGAGCCGGCCGAGGCCTTCCAGCCCCACCCCAAGCTTCGCGCAGCAGCGGCAGCGCTCAGGGGGCGTCTCAGATTTCTTTCTTCTGGACTCGGTCGCGGAAAGACATCGCAGCCCAAGCTTTTCCCGGACCCTTCTGCTGCTAGCACAGGCGACGAACTACTGCCTGGTCGTACCCATTCGTGCTTAGTACTCGTATCGCACGAGTACGAGTACCAAAGCCTCTCTGCGACTCCTCCTCCTGCAGGTGAATACCCCTCTCAGAACATGTTGTAGGGGGAACTCTGCTCTCCCCTGCATTTCCCGTGCGATGATCGCTCATATGCCGGCAGTCAAACGCAAATTCCAGGGCAGAGGCTTGGCTTGTTGTCTCTGAACCGCATAAGCCGTACGATTCCGACGTCCGAGTGCAAGTCGCAGCCCATCCCTTTCCCCGGGAGGCGCAGGCCCCCCCTCTTCGTTTTCGTCCGCCATGCCAGGAGATCCAGCACGCCATTCCCTGGACTTGCTGCCCTGGGAGCTGCAGCAGCCCATTTACGACCTGGTCTTCGAGGACACCGCCCCGAGGATATTCGAGGTGCAGGCGGCGACTCTGGATAAAGGCCCAGGCCCGAGATCCGAGCCTCTGCACGTCGTGCCGAGCAAGGACCTTGCGCCCCCGCCGATCCTCCACGCCATCCCGTCAGCCCGCCGCTACCTGCTCCACCATTACATGACTTATTTCGGACCCACCCCCGAGCCCGGCGCGGAGGAGGACGAGGAGGGGGAGGAAAAGGAGGAGGACGTGGAGGACGAGGAGCCACGCGATCCTCCCAGGGAAGCCCAACATGACGCCCCCAAGGATGGGAGGAAGGAGAGGACGAAGACGAAGAGGAGGAGGGGCTGGCTATTCAACCCCCGCATCGACTCGCTCGCGATCTGCGGCGCAGCCCTGAGTGTCTTCTATGACAGGCGAAACTTCGTCCCCGGCGTCATCAACGTCATCCTCCGGCCGGGATCCAAGTCCTACTTCTATTATCAAGCCTGCGCCACGCGGCTTCTGCTCGGATTCCCGAATATGGGCGCCCTCACCCTCTGCCACGTGCTCCCGAGCGTGCTGCGGGAGGAGGGCGTCCTCGTCTGGAAGGCGACCCCCGAGAAACCCAAGGAGCTCCCCATCCGCGGGCCGTTCCGCGAGTGTCGGCTCTTCGCCGCCGCGATCAAACAGCAAACGATGTATGAGACGCTCCGTTGGAGGGATATTTCGTTGGCCTGGTTATACGCGATGAAGCTCGATGGCGACGGGCAGAACGTGTACGAGTTCAAAGAATTCCAGCCGCTCATGCCGGGAGACGAAGCGTGGCCATGAAGGGAGGTGTGGATGCATGGAGGGGTCGCCTTCTCACGGTCTTAATATGGGCCTGTCGTGCTCCTCCTGGCCGGCTGTCTATCTTCAGTGTGACTCTGACGACATACATATAGAATGACTCTGACGACCTTGAATAGCACCATGAACATCATCATGAACATGCTTCAATTTTCATTCTCCTCTCTCTGGGCGTACCCTTGTCGGTCTATTGTCGTTTTGATCTCCGCATCGCAGCCTGGCGAGCCCCTGCTTGATGACTAATCCGAGGCGCGAAAAAAAATAGAGAAAAAATTCCCTGCCCCTCGCCCTATAAATTCTTCGTCCGCCCTCCCATCTTTTCCTTTCTTTCTTTTCCTCTTTTCTCTCCTCGTGCGGCTGGCATGACTCTATACCCGTGTTGCTCGAGTTCCGTCATTACAATGGATCATCATCTTCGCAGCGTCAGTTGTGCCACAGAGGAATCATAATTGCAGGCCGGACTGTTGTTCACTTCGGAGCCGGCGTGTTTGGGGATTTTCTTCTCCTTTCCGACGCCGGAGCCACGAACGACGGGCTGGACATTCTCCCCGTATCGATTTTCTTTTGCCCTTTTGTTGTCGTCTTCTTGCTTCGTATGATGGATGTGTGGTGTCCTATGGGTCTCAAGACCTGGAGGAACTCAACTGCCAGACTGTGCGCATAACGCGCGCTGCCGTCTCGGATTGACGGCGTGCCAATACGTGTAGAATGGATTCGATAATGGCTCTGTTTCCTTTGAAACAATAGGTCGTGTTCGACCGTTGCGTTTGTTCTTTTACAAGTGACAGTGGGAGCCTTGGAATTGGGACCCTTGAACAGTTGATCTGCGTGCAATCGTGGATCTTGAATTCTTGACGAAACTCAGATCAGGAATATCGACAAGGTAGTCCCGGGGACTCGTACGAATTCTCGGACGGTTCCTTCAGTAATGGACATCATCAATGCTCCCTCGACTGCATGCTGTCGTCCTTATCCGTCTTCCTGCGACCCAGCCCTACTCGTCGCCGACCTTCTGCAATTTCTGCATCTTCCTCACGACACCGGCCTCTCCAATCAGCCTGACCCTGTCTATACGGACACTTTCGGCGTCGTCCTCACCGGACTGGACGAAGATGACGAGGCTGCTCGTCTTGATAAACTTGACGAACCGGAGCCCGATGCTCGCCGTGCCGTTCTTGTTCCAGTCGCTCTCGGTCAAGGTGACCGTCTGGGCGGGGTCGGCGTTCTCGGCCTCGTCGAAGTCCATGTTCTGTATCCGGTTCATGAAGATGCGAATCTCTTTCGGGCGTGACACGTCGGTCTGATCTTTGGGCGGGAGCGACGTGATCTAGGAATTGTTCAATATTTTCTCCAAAACTCCAACTCTGTCTCTCTCTTTGTCTTCTTCGTCGGGGAACAAACCTGAAGGGTGTGCAACTTGACGGTGGAGTGGAGGGGCACAAAGAGCAGCAGCTGATCGTCGGAACCGCTCTGCACAAAGTCCTGGGAGGAGACCCCCTCTCCACTGCCGAGGGCGCGCGGCGCCGCCTTGTCGAAGAGCACTCTGACAGGGCCAGCGCTCTCGTCGGCGTTCAAGAGCTCGCAGCCTCTCGCCTCGACCTGCTCTGTGATGTCGCCGTATCCGCGCGGGAGCTCCGCCCCGTTCCAGAGCCTGTCGCCGATTGTAGCCTTCCCGTCCGCCTCTTCCTCTCCGTCGCCCGCCAGCTGCTGCTGGGTCCACGAGTCGAGGATATGGCGCGCCCTGTCGCATCTATCACCCTCAAGTTGGGAGAGGAGCAGGCCCTGGGTGTGGATCAGGATCGTAGGGATCGTCGTGACTCTGTACGCCTGGCAGATGTCCTCATGCGTCTCGGCGTCGACCTCGGCGAATCGAAACCCTTGCATGTACTTCGAATTGCCCGGCAGACTCCGCAGAGTCGATCTCGTCTGCTGGCTCTGCGCATTGTCATTTCGGTGGACTACATATCCAGCACATCCCGCGGTCAGTATCATCGGCCAGACCTGCCAAGAGAGAGTAGAGGTCTTCCGCCAAATGCCTCAAGAGGAGGAGCAGAAGAGGGAGGAGGGGGGGGGAGGCAGGCCTCACAGGCGACCACCGAGACGTCTCTCGAACTGAGGAACTGGCGCAGTTCCTCGAGGGTCTCGATATTCGTCGGGTTCGTCATGATGCACCGTCGGCGCTGCTTTGTGACGAGCTGATCTATCAGCTTACTCGCGCCGGTCGAAGGGCGCTACCTGGAATGATGGATGGATGGATGGATGCCTTGGCGCTCCCGGACCGGCTTCACGAGTCGCAAACGAAGAGTGACGGCGGACGAGGTGAGATCGACTCGGGTGACGTAAGCTCGTGCCGAGTTTCGACGTCGCAAGATGGCGCCTTCCGCTTCGTTAAGTTTCTTGGTGTTGCCAGCTGAAGCTTCATCGTCGGGAAGCTCGTTGGTCGACGGAAGGCGCGGCGGGGCATCTGGGTCGTCGAGGCAGGTGCGATCTCGCCAGGTAGGGCAGGCGGTGGTGCCACGGCAGGTGCAGCTCAAAGTGCCTCGCACTGAGCACCAGTACGAGGTACGAGGTACTCCGTACTACCTACCAGTACTAACTCGTACTGCGTGCTGGAGGCAGGTGTGATCGACACATGGCACTAGGCCTGGTACGGGCTCTCTGTAGCCACGACGATCCTCGGTCGTTCCTGCCCGGATTCCTGGCCGCATCTGGATCCAGAAGGAACCATTTGATGGATTTGAGTTCCACCCGGCAAGTCTGGAAGTGAACGGGGAAAGCACGGGGCGGAACATCGCTCACCGAGCGCGAATCAATTGGCAGGAAGGCAGGAACGAAGGAGCCAGCCCATCATCGATGGCAACTGCGACTCGCGACCGCGACTGACCTCCCGCTCCTTCAGCTGTTTCTTAGTATTCAGCAGCAGCTCCAGTTCGAGCTCCCACAACAACACAAAAGGCGGCAATGCCGCGAACCCCCCCCAGCTTTCCAGCTTCACCATGTCTTCCTCGATCTTCTCGATATTTTCCCTCGTTATTTCCCTCGATCTCGACATCAGGACAATGGCCGTTCTCCATTCCTGAGAAGAGAGGAATGCATATCTCCCGATGTTTGTGAAACATGATTAGACCCTCGCTCTTCTAGACTCGGTGGACGCCGGAGCTCGCCTCCACTTAGTATTTCAAACCTTCGTTTTCCTTTTCTTCAATCTCTCCTTTGTCCGGTCGCTCGCTGTTCCATGCGCCAGGCCCCTATCATTGACCACCGTTCTGAATGGTGAGGTTCGAGAAACGTTGCGGGACAAAAGCGCGTCGGCAGATATCCATGCGTCCAGGACAAAGAACTTAGAATCACTGATCGCCGGGGGGTCCGTCGTCGCATTGTTTCCGTGGGACAAGTTTTGGGTGAGCAGAGCCGCACAAGCTCAACGAGTCACGACGCCACACACACAGCTGGGGTCGACACAAACAGCATCTCTGCACTCATTCTAGTTGCTTTCCATTCCTCTCATTGCAGTCCACTCTTTGTTGACGGCGACATGCATCTTGTCAAGCCCTGGGAGTCAGCTCCTCACATTTTGTTCAGATTCTGCCGGTCACGGGCCATGGGAGAAAAGGGAACAAGCATTGAATGAATGAACAGGAATTCAAGGAGAAGAAGAAGAAGAAGAAAACCAGAAATAGCTAACAGCATACGGGTGGGAGAAAACAAAGGCCGATCTCCTTAGATCGCGGACTGCTCCTCACATTGGAATCGCCGGCCGTCAAAGACGAATGCACACCACCATGATCTACTTCAAGAAACACAAACGCCAATCTTCACAAAGTTGCTCCCTTTGGCTCTGTCGATGATCGATCGTCTTTCACACCCCCGACTTAAGCATAGCTCGACGTTCTGTCGACATCTCCCATCATGAAGAGCACTTCGCTTGACGGCAAGACTCGCAAACCGTCGGCATCATCCTTGAAAAGCCCCCCATTACGGATCAACACAGATAACCTTCGGCCAGCGTCGCCGCCTAAGCGCAATCCTTGGGCCCAGCTCACACCCCCCAGGACGGCCAGAAACGAAGGTTTTCCCTCATTGACCCTTCTTCCAGAGGGAAGCGGTCGCGGAACGGAAGATGCCGGCAACGAGGATCCCAAGACCTCGAACTCTGCCCCGGGCAGACACGATCTTGCAGAGGTCCCCGGAGGAGATGGAGAGTACCTCTCGTCCGCTTCCGCAGGATCTTCCAAATGTCAAAGGCGCGATCAGGGGTGTCAAACACCACTTTCTTTCGACGGCCGAAAGTTGCAGACGACGCCGACGAGGCCCCTATCCAGTGATTCAAGCTCGAAGCGCTCGTCAGACGGCGAGACCCAGACTAATCGAGATGAGGAATCGGTTCGCGCGCCATCCCCGGCAGCTCTGGAAAGGAAGGGCAAAGGCAAAGTGGATGAGAAGGGCAAGGGAAGAAAAGAAGTTGGAGTGGTGAACGGCAAGGTCAAGAACTCGCAATCCAACGCTCAGCCCGCGAGTCCGTCAAGTCACAGTAACACTTCCGGACCGACGTTTGCGTCCAAAGGCTCCCCAGACCAAGGCAAAGACCACGCTTCGGACACTGTTTCGAATTGCTCGAGCGGATCCAGGAAAGTCTTTGAAGCCGCAGCAGCTAGAGCAAGTGAAAAGTATGTCTTTCGTGATTGCAATTGTCTCGGCCTCCATTTTGTGCTAACAAGCTGCAGCCTATGGAACTACGGAGTCGGTGCAGACGTGCATGTCCACGCCGAATCTATGATCTATGCAGTACATCGCCAGCTCGTGATGAAGCAGTCGGCGTGGCTTCGCCATGCCATGCCCCCACCCAACGAGGTAAGATGATGGAATGGGGGAACAAGAAGAAGTGGCGCGAAGTTGACTGACGTTGCTCGCAAAAAGGATGGGTCGGTCGTTCACATCTACCTTCCCTTCGCCGCCGGCGCAGTTGGCCCCTGCCTGTCGTACATGTACACACATCGTGAGTCTGGCTCTGCAAGGTTTCCTGCCTGTGCCTCTGACTTTGCGCAATGCAAGACTGATGGCATTTTTGGTTCTCCAGGGATCGATGTGGTCGAGAGGACCGGACAGTCCCTGAATGCTGCCCATCTCCCGCGGTGCGTTCTCGGGTATTGTGCCGCGGTTACCTTGCAAATGAGCAATCTTACCTCTCACATTCTTCGCATCGTCGAGTCTACAGCAGCCGACTTCACGAACCACTTCTCCACGCATTACGTCAACCAGAATATCGACCCTCAGCAGGGACAGGCCCTGATCTTCCATCTGTTCAACGCCTTCAGGATTATCCACGGAGAGTCGTGCTACGCCTTGGTCAGGCCCATGCGGCTGGCGCTGGCCGGCGTGCTGGATGGGATCCTTCCGTGCCTCGTCCGGCAAGACACGCTCTTCTACATGCTGGCCCTACCTGAATGGAAGGAGCACGGCCCGGCCATCTCGGCCGACATGATGGAGTACCGGATGCTGGCCAACTACCCAAAGTCCTACGGCGGCGCCATCCCCACGAGCGAGGAGCAGATAGACGCGCTCTTCGAGAGGAACTGGGCGGAGGCCAACGCGGGCGGCGACGCGAGCTTGTCTAAGAGCCATGAGACTCTCAAGCCGATGAGAAGACCGGACTCGGATGACGGCGAAGAGATCGAGATCCGCCCAGCATAAGACGATGAACGCGTCATCACGAAATAGCGAAGTCTTGCAACTCAGGAAGTCCATTTTTTTTGTTTTTATTCTCTGGAAAGGGGCTTAGCGTTTCGACCATTTGCCAGTGTGGATCACGATAAAAGAGCCGCTATGGGCCAAGAGAGGATCGTTCGGGGTGCTCACTTTCCATCCTCCGCAGAAGAAGGAAAAGGTACCCGCTCACAAGCACATCTTGGCAATACGAGTACATAGCCCGACCAGCGTTCAGAATAGATATTCTCTAATGCAGTCTGCCCTGGACCTGGGGTCTATGGAAAGGCGACGATACATCATGACCGTGGTATGGGTGCCTCAGGCCATGGAGGGCGTTTGCATGGAGCAGGGAATATATCATGAGGAGTAAGATGTAGACGCCACTGGGTGTTGAGGATGGCTCTTATCGTGACAGGCATGCTGATGTGATTTGCTGTGTGGAAAAGACGGATTCTCGATGGCTTGAGGGAAAGGAAAAAGAAAAGGCAAAGACCCCAATCTTGCATGCATGCTTGCTGATCGTCAAATAGGTAGGAAATGGGCAACAAGATGTCAGAGCGCTCCCCCCCCTTTCCTTCCCTTTCCCCTCCCTTCCCCCCCCCTCCCCCCCCCCCCCCCCCCTCTCTCTCTCTCTCTCTCTCTTCTTTCTCCTCAAAAGATAATAGAATGATTCATTGGTCTTGAAGCGGCGACAATGAAGACAAGGATGATACTGCTTGAGATGGCGGCTGTGGATGCTTAATAGGGACAGGAGGGAAAGAGGACGGTGCATAGATCGGGGGGGGTCAGAGTGTGAGATGTGCCTTTTGTTGAGAAAGATCCTTATATCATGAGAAGCAAGGTTGTGTGAAGCGTATGCTTCGTGGAGAATGATCCATGAGGTCATGAGGAGGAGGCCGTGTGGTGTGCGTCATTCGTGGGGTCAATGCTTGAATCAAGAAACAATAAAGCCCCTTGCAGTGACATCATTCGCAGAGGGGGATCCATGGAAAAGGAAAAGGCCGTATCAAGTGATCGCATGTTGTTCATCGGTCGTAGTACTCCCGCACCCGTTCCTGGATGTGGATGTGCTCCCTGTCATCTTCGAGGAAGCGCCTCGGCGGAGAGCGCGGGGGCGCGGAGCGAGGGGAGGGGAAGCGCCGAGGGGCATCGATGTAGCGGTACGTCTCGTAGACGGGCGGGGTGGGCGCGAGGACGGGGACGGGGACGGGGGCGAGGGCGGGGATGTAGCGGTCCCTCTCGATGTAGATCTCGCGCTCGCGGCCGGTGGCGACGCTGTCCCTGTCGAGATCGTCGAGGGTGCGGCCGAGGTCGTACTCGCGGTCGCGGTCGCGGTCGCGGTCGCGGTCGCGGTCGTGGTCGTGTTGGTAGCGGACGAGCTGGCGGTCGTGGGAGCGGTCTCTCTCGCGCTCGCGGCTCCTGTCGCGCTGGCGGTCGTGGCGCAGGTCGTGCTCGAGGTAGCGGCCGAGGGCGTCGTGGGAGGCGTGGTGGTCGTAGGAGTAGTCGAAGTGGATGGTGTCGCGCTGGCGGTCGATGTGGCTTGTGCTCCTGCTGCGGGGACGAGGGTGGGAGTACATGGAGGAGCAGGACTTGGAGCGGCTCTTGGACCTGTGTTTCTTGTCCTTGTCCTTGTCCTTGTGGTGGTGGTCGTTGTTGTGATGGATGTTGCTGTGGGAGCGGTGGTTGTGGTGACTGCTGCTGCTGCGGTGGTGGTGGCTGGAGCTGCGGTGGGTGCGGTGGGAGCTGCTGCGGTGATGGTGGGAGTCGGGGTCGTAGGAGTCGGAGTCGGAGTCGGAGCCCTCCTCGATGGAGATGACCTGGATGGAGGTCTCGGTCTCGGACTCGGTCTCGGGCTCGGGGTGCCGGATGATGGGGATCGGGGGCGGGGGCGGCATGGACATGCGCG
>NIGD01000001.1:4161459-4199125 GCA_003055185.1 Escovopsis sp. TC
CCCCCCCCCTTCCCTCTCTTTCCCCTGGTGCCCCATCCACCCTCGCCGGTGATTGAGCCTTCGGCCCTCCGCTCTGCCGAGAACAACGGGCAACGGCAATTTCCATGCCCAGTCCAGGCTGCTGCATGAGGTGCCGTGACCGCAGAATTCGTGACTCCCAACACGGAGATCATGATATTCCACCCCCTTCTCCCCCCTCCCCTCCCCCCGAAAGAAAAAAAACCGTTCAAGGAAACGGGCGGCAACCGCAAAAGTTCCTCGGTTCACCAGAACGAGTTTCTTCCCTATCGCGCGAGTACTCCCGTCTCTGTGCCTCTCCTTGCCCGATTCGGACTGCTTTCCAACCTCCGAGCCATCCAGGCGCCGCGCCGTCTCTCCCGCATCGCCTTAAATCTCACCATTGACATACAGTACATACAAACGTCCAACCCCCCACCCCCCCCACCACCTCCCCCCCCACCACCACCCCTCCCCCACCCCCCCCCACTCCACCCCCCCCCACCCCTCTCCCCCCCCCCCCCTCCCCCCCCCCCTCCTTCATTTCACTAGCCTGTAGGCACGACACCTGCGACGGCGCATCGTGGCTTGATGTTGTGCAAGGTTGCCCGGTCTCTCGTGCTCTAGTTTCACCTTGCCGCAACAATCGCGCCGACCTCCTGGTGTTCTGCTGTGAAACTTTGCTAGCTCTTTTGCTCTCGAGATCGCCGCTCCCCCTTCTGACCAGCCCTACTTACCGTATCAATCTTCCTACAGATCTCAGCGTCCCTCCGTCCCGAGCCCGTTGTCGACCCCGAATAACGTGGCCTTGTCTGCTCTGCCCCAGAACTCGAGCCTACCCGATCTCGGCATCGTCACGGCTCCGCGCAGAGACGCTCTCTTCGAATCCCCCTCGCGTGGCGACTCGACTCCCACCTCCCCCGGCAACATCACCTTCTACTCAGATTCCTCGAATCCCACGAGTCCTACAGAGGCAAGCCCGAGGTTCGTGCCCTCCCTCCGACTTGGCTTCCTCTCCCTCTTCTTTCACCCATCCCCCCATCCCCCCAAGCTTCTACTTCTCGGACCCGGACTCGATCTGACTCTAGGCCTCTCTCTCTCTCTCTCTCTCTATCTCTACGCACTTCAGGAAAACTTCCATCACCGTCGCCCCGAATGATATTCGTAGCATCAGCCAGACAGTGATCGCAGGCCCCGCCGAAGGCTCGGTTCCGGTAGCGACATCCATCATGGCCGGCCCCGTGGCCACTGCCCTCCACGAGAGTCCCTCGCGGGATCATTTGATCAGAACATCCTCCCTCGACAGCGCCATCTCCTCGGCGGCCGCCTCCACCGTGCAAAGCGTGAACGGATCCGACAGCAATGAGCAAAGGTCGCAGGAGATCGCGCGGCTGATCAAGACCGCGGGAAGCGCCGAGGCCGCCATTCAGCATCTCCTCAAGGAGAAGCAATCGCAATCGCAGCAAAATGGCCAGCTATGGCGCCTCGTCGACAAACAGCGGGCCATGATCCTGGGACTCAATAAGGATCTCGAGGCTGCGACCAAGGACAAGGAGAAATATCGACGCAAATTCAGGGAACTCATGCTGAACCCGGCAGTGCTCAAGATTACAAATGCGCAGCGCCAGGATGCAAAGCAGAAGGACGCCAACGCCCCCCGCGATACGACGACCGAGGACCCGCAGGCAGAATCACCGGAACAGGCCCCACCCGCGTTGCCGGACTCCCCCACACTCGATTGCACGAGCCAGAGAGCATCTCCCGCCCCCGGCGCCTCGAGCAAGTATTCGCAAACGCCACCCGCCGACCGGATGCATACCCCTCCTGCTGTCATGGCAGGCCTGCCGAGAAGATCGACTCATGAGCAGGACCCGCATGTCGGGGATCGAGCGGCAGCCGACAGCGGGCTCGGCAAGGCACCGACTGACAAAGCCGATGGACCGACGATTCCCGCCATGGCGACTTCGCTCCCAACATCCTACGGCTCAGCCGACCCTGACAGCTTCCTCAACACCGCACGACCGCCTGTACCTCAGCCTCCTCCTCACGGTCAGAGCCCACCAATCGTCAACGTCGTGGAGCCTACACCGCGACCCGACAAAGGCCTTGCTCGGTTCTCGTCGCCACCTCGCAAAGGCCCTCCGGCCCCGTTGCAGCTCAACCAAGACCATCGACCCCAGCTACCTTCCGTGACGATTGCCGGGGACTCGGACTCGGAAGCCGACGACACCGTGCTGGACGACGAGGACTTCTCCGTCGAAAGACGAGGCCGACGGAAGACACGCGAGGAGGACGATCGCCAACGAGAGACCCTTTTTGTCAAGGAAGCCGACGTACGGAGCACATCGACGAGGACTACCGGCGGTGACATTGGCAAGCCCTATGGTGTCGGGCCCAGGACCTCCTCCGTCCACCCTATCCCCATGGCTGCCATCGCCAACGCTGCCATGGCGCCGAGAGCCTCCCAGGAAAGCGGCCGGCCGACACTGCTCAGTGCTTCGCTGAGCAGGACAAATTCTCATGAGCTCGCCCCCCCCGCGAGCGGTTTGGGATTACCGGCCAGCCCCCGACCCCCCGCCAGTGCCATCCTCACGCCGGCATTCGGGTCCACCTTCGCACAGGTCCCACCACTCACGCCCGCTCCGACCATTCCGCAGCCGTCTCCCTTCCCACCGCTGACGCCGTCTCCTCTGCCGCCGGGCACCGGATCCCACGGTGACGGCACCGTCTCCCCCAACCGGACGGAGAACGTGATGAGGAGAATGGCCGAGGCATCGTTCCAGTCTGGACACACCAAGACTCAATCGGGCCCCGTCGGGAGGATGAAGATTTACAGAGGCCTCGTCACCGAGGAATATCCCGACCTTCTGCTGCCACCGAACGCCCTTCCCTCCATTGACGTCAAGGTTGTCTCTTCGCGCATGAAGCTCTCGCGGGCAAGCCTGATCGCTCTCACCCAGCTCGACGAGGACCCGGTCTTCACGCTTGCCGTCTATTCGCGGGCGACCAAGGGCGAGCTGTGGCGGATGGAGAAGGACTCTGCGTCGCTCCTCAGGTTGGACCACCGCCTCAAGCAGTGCCCCGCCTTCACTGCCAAGACCCCCGATCGATCGCTGTTTCATGGGCACTCGCCTGTGAAATTGGATTGTCGGCGTTTCGCCCTGGACCAGTACTTGGATGAGCTCCTGAATACGCCACTGGACACCGCAACCGCGGAGGAGCTTTGCCGGTATCTCTCGACGAATACCCTGCCGCCTTATGCGGACGAGATCGGATTCCCTCTCCTTCGCTTCAACGGCGACGCGATTCAGAGCATCCCCGAGAACCCGAGCGCCTTGACCGGCTATCTGACGAAGAAGGGCAAGAACTTTGGCGGCTGGAAGGCGAGATTCTTCGTGCTCGAAGGGCCTCAATTGAAGTACTACGAATCCCCTGGGGGTAATTATCTTGGATCCATCAGGCTACAGAACGCGCAGATCACCAAGCAGGGCTCGGGACTCGATCATTCGACCGTTGGCAACCTTGCCCTCGACGGGGATTTCGACGACCAGTACCGACACGCTTTCTCGATTCTTGAGCAGAAGAAGAAGGACTCGAGCCACTTCATCAGGCACGTTCTGTGCGCTGAGAGCGACTTGGAGCGGGACACGTGGGTGGAGGGCCTGCTGAAGGCCTTCGACAGCCAGGAGGTCTCAGAGGAAGCGCCGGCCCAGAACTTGAACAACAGTGGTAGCGGTGGAGGGAGGCCGAAGAAGGGTTCCCTCGCGAAGACGCATTCAGCCGGACTGGATACGTTGATAGGCGTCAGGTACGATACGCTGCACGCGGGAGAAACCCCTTCGGTCACCTCGAGCTCTCGACCGAGGACGGCGGGAGGCGCGGATACCGCCTCGATAGGCAGCGAGACCTCGCTCAACGTCGCGCCGAAGATCATCTCGGGCCCGAAGGATGGCCAGATCATCTCGGATTCGATGGCGTGGGGTAACAGGGCGACCCTATCTACGTACGAGGAGAAGAAGCAGCGGAAGCGCAGCTTCTTCGGCTTCGGCCCGAAGTCGCGTATCTCCTCCGACGGACACGAGGGGGCGTTCGGGGTGAGCGAGAGCGGGGCCAGCGCCATGCCGCTGCTCCACTCGCACCTGACTCACGTTCGCCCGGTCTTCGGATCGCCCCTGTACGAGGCTGTCCGGTACAACGCGCCGCACGACGTGCGGGTGCCCGTCCCGGCAGTCGTGTACCGCTGCATCCAGTACCTGGAGGCGCGGGACGCGATCCACGAGGAAGGCATCTTCCGGCTCAGCGGCTCGAACGTGGTGATCAAGCAGCTCCGGGAGCGCTTCGACACGGAGGGCGACGTGAACCTCATCACCGACGAGCAATACTACGACATCCACGCGGTGGCGTCGCTGCTGAAGCTGTACCTGCGGGAGATGCCGAGCTCGATCCTGACGCGGGAACTGCACCTTGAGTTCCTCGCGTGCACGGAGATGAGCGACCGGGACACGAAGCTCGGGAACCTGAACCGGCTGGTGCTGAAGCTGCCGCAGGCGAACCTGATTCTGCTCAAGTACCTGATCGCCTTCCTCATCCGCATCATCAATAAGGCGGACGTCAACAAGATGACGATCCGCAACGTGGGCATCGTGTTCTCGCCGACGCTGCACATCCCCGCGCCGGTGTTCGCCATCTTTCTCTCCTCGTTCGAGGCCATCTTCGGCGTCGACCCGGAGCAGTATGAGCTGCCGGTCGTGGTGTCCGAGGAGGGCGGGGACTCGGGCCGGCCGTCGTCATCGACGAGGCACGATACGCCGGATCGGCCGTCGACGTCGTCGCCTTCGGGCACGGCGTCGCCGCATGTGGGGCCGCCGGGCTCGGATGAGCTGCGGTCGACGCCGACGCCGCCGCTGGGGACGAGTCAGAGTCATGGCCAAGCTCAGAATCAGACTTTGAATCAGAGTCAAGGTCAGAATCTGAACCAGGCTCAGAATCAGAACGCGGCGATCGTGGCGGCACGCAGCTCGCCGACGATGATGACCACGGCAGCTCGGCAGACTCTTGAGGGGGCGCCGTCGTCATCGTTGCCCTCGTCGTTGTCCTCGTCGTACCCGGCTCGAGGATGCGGAGCGGGGATGTCGATACCGCCGCAGATACTGGAGGCGAGCTCGGAGGGTGCGGAGGCGCATCGGACGGGCTCGCCGTCGCAGCGGGGGAGGAGCATGGTGGCGGAGATGCCTGCCCGTCCGCGGTCGCGAGAATAATCGCGGAAAAGGGGGAGGGTGGCGTATCAGGAACGCGATCAGCAGAAGCAGAAGCAGAAGCAGAAGCAGAAGCAGAAGCAGAAGCGGTGCTAGGATCGACGGCAGCGACAGCAGCAGCAGCAGCAGCACCACCACCACCGTCAGCAGCAGCAGCAGCATCGGCGGCGGCAGCAGCGAGAGCGAAAGCAACAGCACACCACCTAATGTGTAAGGCGACACCTCCTCCATCCCCGACTTACATGACTCATTGGTGTCTGCATCCGAAGGAGACAACGTTGAGCGACGGGATGGGGTTTCGTCCGCTTCAATAATTCTTTTGATCTTTTTCTCCCCCTATGTCAGGCATATACCACGCTCTCCTTTTTCCAATTTTGTTTACATTTGTTCCGATGGCGATGATACCATACCCGACCTCGAGAATTGTTCTGTGTTCTATTCCCCCTGCCCCCTCGTCTTGCTACTGATTGGCTCTCCCTTTTCATCATCGACCTTTTCGGGGGTTACCTCTTTTTTCTTTCCGCCATGTTTCCTATCAGAGCTGGGTTCTATTTCTCTGAATCTAATTCGCTCCCCCTAATGCATTCTAATCATGGAGGGTCGAGCCCTTCACAACACTTCTTTTGTTTTGCAGGAGGAGGGGGAGGTCTGTGGGGCGAGAGGGGAGGGGGCCCGGAGGTTCATGGAACCGGAGTCTTGCTGCTCTCTACAAGGAGGTTTTGGAAGATTCGTGGGGTCCCTCGACGGCAGAACCGGAGTGGAGCGGGGAAGGATAGGGCCCGCGGAGGCGTTTATCTCATGTTTTCCGTGTTTTGGGTATCTGTGGATGGGAGTTTGTCTTTGGGCGAAATTCTTACAATGGGGGGGATTCTGGGATCGCGAGTTGGATGGAAAGGGATGGCGGTTCCGGGATGACAATGGGACTGCTGTATGATGTTTTGACGAGTGGTACTGGGGAAGAGGGGGGGGGCTGGGGGGCTGGGGGTTGGAAAAAGGGGGGAAGAAGGGACTAGAAGAGAGAAAGGAAGAGCGGGAAAGAGGCAGAGAGATGGGGAGGATTGCAATAGAGAGAGGATTGCAGAGATCCATTGATTGTACTCCGTACTCCGTACTCCGTTGCTGATGACGAGACTTGATGGATGGGCGCGCCGTGGGCAGGTCGAGGGGCTGAAGAGGAGGTGAGCGGTGGAGTGAGAACATGGATGGAGGTAAGGGCACGCACAGAGACAGAGACAGAGACAGAGACAGAGACAGAGACAGAGACGGAGAGATTGAAAGAGCGAGAGAGACAGAGAAGACTGTTGAGATCCCATAGAGAGATCGAGCATGCCTCCGTCCAAGGTGCCTGGGTGGGCTACTCTGTACACCGATACTCCGTAGGGATGACTCGGTGGAATGATTCCCGGCATGTGCTCTGTCTTGTGTTCCGCAGTGACAATGCAAGCGGAAGCAGTGCTTTGCGGACGTCGACGTCGACTTGCTGCCGAGGCAGAGAAGCCCGAGGGAGCCATACGAAAGGAGGCCGTGATTGGTGGGAGCCCTGGAGGCATCTTGCATTTCTTTACGGAGAACATGTACTCCGTACCGGCACTCAGTACGGAGTAATACGGAGAACCTACTCTGTAGTACTTAGTACTCCGTAGTATGTAGTATACAGTGTCCAAGAGACTGTCAGGATATTCGACTCGCACGGTGCTGATGTATACAGTGCGACCAAGCTGCACTCGGGCGCTGAAACGGTCCGTCTTGGCACAGTGTTCCCCGGGCTGGCTTACGTGAGCGAGGTCGTCGGCAGAGGCGCTGGAGAAGGAAGGAAGGAAGCAAGGAAGGAAGAAAGGAAGGAAGCAAGCAAGGAAGGAAGGAAGGAAGCAAGCAAGGAAGGAAGGAAGGAAGCAAGGAAGACAGGAAAAGCTCAGTCAGAAGGACAGAAGGAAGGAGCCGAGCAGGGAAAACGGGCAAGGGCCAGTCGGAGATTCGGAAGCGACGATTTCCGTCCTGCATTGAACCGACACGCGAACGATTGAAGCGACGAGCGAGAAGCGACGGACGACGAGCCGCGAGGCAATACGGACGTCGCTTGGTCGGTTGGGAGTGAGGGAGACGAGCAAAGCAGATTCCAGACGGGCGGCGGGTGATACGGATAGTGAGAGGCGGGTTGAGGATAGGTGGGGACGAAGAGGTGAGTTTGCACGAGGTTTGCACGAGGGAATAGATGTAGAAAGAGGAGGAGGGGATGCGGAGTAGATAGAGGCAGAAGGGATAGGAAGAAGCAGAGGAGAAGACGATTCTCATGCAGCACGATGAGCTGACATCACCCAGACCAGGCATTGTCCTCCGAACATCCTTCTCTCCCACGGGGCACCGAACCCTTCCCTTCCGATTATCCAGCTACGACCATTCCAGAACTGCATGGACCTGGGCCCGCAGCTGCGCGATGCTGACGAGGGAGCCCACGGCGCGAGCTTCCCTGCCAGCCGTGGCGGCGGAGGCCAGGTTCACCAGAGAGCCTCGACATCCCCCGGCGACGACATCGAGACGCCGCTGTCGAGCCTGACGCCGACGGGGGGGGCCCATGGCGGGGATGGGGAGATCGGTGCTGCCCTCGCCGCCTCCTCCTCCTCCTCCGGGGATCCTGCCGCCGCCGTGAAGAAGGCGAGGGCCTGCGAGGCCTGCCGCGGCCTCAAGGTGCGCTGCGAGGCCGACGCCGAAAACGACGACGGGCCGTGCAAGCGCTGCAAGAAGGCCGGGCGGAGCTGCGTGGTGACGGTGCCGACGAGGAAGAGGCAGAAGAAGACGGATAGCCGGGTGTCGGAGCTGGAGAAGAAGATTGATGCGCTGACGGCGAGCCTGCAGGCGCATGGCGCTGTACCGGGGGGATATCATGGTGGTGGTGGTGGTGCTGGTGGCGGAGCAGTGGATCTCCAGGCGGGGGGATACGGGGGGCGCCCTGCCTGGGCGGCGATGTCGATGCAGGGACAGACTGTGGGAGGGGAGCCAAGAGGGCGAGTACTGGTAGGAGGAGGAAAAGTGGAAGAAAGTGGTGGAAGAGGAGGAAGAGGAGGAAGAGGAGGAAGAGGAGGAGGAGACTCGATGTCTGTCTCTGTGTCGCCGCCGCCGCGTCGAGAGTTTGCGGGGGGGTCGCGGGGGGATGCGCAGCATGCGGGGCAGAAGAGGAAGGAGATGGATGAGGCGGATCTGTCGGCGCACGAGGGGTTTTCTTCGGCGTCGCCGGCGAGTGGGACACAGAGTGCGAGACCGGGGACGGGCGTCGCAGGAGGAGGGGGAGAAGGAGCAGGAACAGCAAGAGGAAGAGCAGGATCAGGGGGAGCAGGATCAGGGGGAGCAGGATCAGGGGGAGCAGGATCAGGGGGAGCAGGAGCAGGAGCAGGAGCAGGAGCAGGGTCAGGGTCAGGATCAGGGTCGGGATCAGGGTCGGGATCAGGGTCGGGATCAGCACCAGGAGGATGGCTGAAACCACAAAGAGGAGACATCGTGGACCGCGGGCTCCTGACCGAGGAGCAGGCCGCGTCGCTCTTCGCGCGCTACTGCGGCGACATGGCGCCGCACCTCCCCGCCGTCATCTTCCCCGCGACCCTCGGCGTCAGCGAGCTCCGGCGCACCCGCCCGATCCTCTTCCTCGCCGTCATGGCCGCCGCCACGAGCGAGACGCACGTCCTGCAGCACACCCTCCAGGCCGAGCTCATGCAGCTCTTCGCCGAGAAGATGTTCCTCACGGGCGAGAAGAGCCTCGAGCTCGTCCAGGCCCTCCAGGTCGCCGCCATATGGTACTGGCCGCCCGAGCACTTCGAGGAGCTCAAGTTCTACCAGCTCATCCACATGGCCGCCGTCATGGCCATCGACATCGGCCTCGGCAAGCGGCCCGCGCCGCCGCCCCGCCGCGGCCCCGGCGGCGGCCCCCCCGCCGTCACGGCGACGACGGCCCCGCCCGCGTTCCGCCCGCGCAGGATCCCCCCGGACCCGGTCTCCATCGAGTGCCGCCGCACCTGGCTCACGTGCTTCTTCATGGCGTCCAACACGTCCATGTCGATGCGCAGGCCGAACCTGATCCGCTGGACGCCCTTCATGGCCGAGAGCCTGGAGATCCTGGAGCGGTCGGCGGACGCGGCGCCGTCGGATCGCTATTTCTGCCACTTGGTGTGGATGCACCGCCTGGCGGACCAGGTGGGCGGGCAGTTCTCGACGGATGATGGGCCGAGCGTGGTCAACATCACGGATACGAGGACGCAGTATGCGCTCAAGGCGCTGGAGCGGGATATGGACAAGCACGTTGCTGCCGTCCCGAAGCACATCATGACTCGTGAGAATCCTCGGAACCCCTCCCATTACCCCCCCCCCTCCTTTTTTTTTTCTCTCTTCTATAAGAATTCTCCTCTCTCTTTTTTTTTTTTTTTTCAACCCCTGGAGCCCCCTCCCCCCCTTTTCCCCCTCCTCTCCACTGTTTACTTCCATCACCTAGCACCACGCTAACTCCTTGCTCTCTCTCTCTCTCTCTCTCTCTCCCCCCCCCAGCCATGCTCCGCATCGGCTTCAGCATCGTCAACCTCTACATGCACGAAATGGCCCTCCACTCCGACACCGCCGAGCAGTGGCGCCCCCCCTTCACCGCCGAGTCCCTCCAGGACAGCTTCGTCGGCCCCCTCGAGCCCCTCTCCGCCGCGCACATCAACGCGCTCTCCGCCTGCGTCGCCTCCATCGAGGCCATCTTCGAGGCCTTCCTCGCCATGGACGTCGCCACCATCCGCTGCCTCCCGGTGTTCAACTTCATGCGCGTCGCCTACTCCGTCGTCATCCTCATCAAGATGTACTTCACCGCGTCCGGGCCCGCGAGCGAGATGGGCGAGGTCATCGGCAAGGACAGCCTGCGCGTCGAGCACTACCTGCAGGCCCTGATCGACAAGTTCCGCGCGACGGCCAAGGACAACAGGTGCCGCCCGGCGGCCAAGTTCCTCGTCGTGCTCGTCATGTTCCGGTCGTGGTTCTACAAGCAGAGCCGCAGCGGCGGGGGCGGCGGTGGGAGGAAAAGTAGTAGTAGTAGTGGTGGCTGCGACGCCGAGGGGAAGCGGGAGGGGTCGCCCGAGGTCGAGATCTCGGGGCCGTATGTCCGTACTCCGGCCCGGAAACACAGACAGCTGCCCACCCCGGGTCCCCCCGCCCTCGCCGCTGCCCCCCCCCCTCCTCCTCCTCCTCCTCCTCCTCCCCCCCCCCAAACTCCCACCCCACAAATCATCCTCATCACACAGCCTACAAATCCTCCCCCCTCCCCGGCCTCGGCCCAAGCCCCTCCTCCAGCGCCGACCTCGACCCTTCCTTCCCCCCCGCCCAACCCCCCTCCTCCGCCCAGCAACCCCCGCCGTCATGGCTCAGCAGCGCCCCCGACATCCCGGACATCGACATGGCCGGCATCATGCCCAGCTTCGACTTCGAGATGCTGGGCATCGCGGCGGACGACCAGCAGGACTTCTATGAGAACAGCGTGCGCGTGTTCATGGACGATCCGTGGTTCTCGGCCGCGGTGCAGGGGCTGCCGGATCCGAATCAGTTGCTGTTTCGGTGATGGCGCATCTTCTTGATGCCAATGTGAACATCTGGATGATGTCGCCATCCTGCAAGCCCCTATCTCTTGGCTCCTGTCGTCAAGCACTCATCAACATCTTACCATCTTCGCCCTCCTCCTCTCCTCCTCTTCCATCCAGCCATTCCACCTCTCATAATTTTCTCTCGTTTCATAGGGAGCAGACCAATGCTTTGATTGCCTTCATACCACGGAGGAGATCAGATCATCCTGAAGGACTAGAGAATGGCGCGCTTCAGTTCTATTTTTCTTCTCGTCTCAATGTTCTTTCTGTCTCCTTTCTATCTCATATCTTCTCTTTTTCTTTCCTAGTGTCCCTCTTTTTGATTTGGATTTCGATCTTTATCTCTATTACTCCCGTCTTCTCGTGTCTCCTTGTTTGAATCGTTCCACATGTACATTCTCTCAAAACAAACATTTTCATAGGATGGAGTTGCAAGGGCTCATTTCTTGGACATGATATCTCGCCCCCGGCCAGGGCAAGCATAGACAAGTTTTTGACATTTTCAGGGCTCAATATTGTCGTATATCATCGTACTTACCTTCGTCAAATCACACTTCCGTGGTTCAGAATACTTTGTCACAAGCTCGCATGTTTTCTCTGCTCTGCCTGACAATCGAGCAATCTTCCCGTGCGGATATAAATCAATACACCGTCAGTCGGCGCGCAACCTAGGACCAAGCTCGCTTTTCTCCTCGCACTCGAGACTCCGATGCCAACGCCAGCGCCAAACACACAGAATCGTTCTGGACGCCCAGGCAAGCTCCACGACGGACACATTTCTCCCGATGGTCGCCTTGACAATCTTGCCTCGGCCAATTCCCGTAGCCATAGTCCTACATTTCTTCCGCCGCCGTCGAATGCATCGTGTCCTTTTGGCCACATCGTCCCTGTGGCCCCTGCATCCTGCGTTCCGTCCGCCAAGAAGATCGCTCGCTTGTATGAGTTGAGTACGCCAGGCAAGACCATTGACATTCTCGAACCTGAGAGACCTCATCATGGCTGCCACTTTCCCTACAAAACTGACTCCTCAATCCGGTTGAGCCTTCGAATTAGATCGATCAAAAAACGCAGAAAGTGTGACCGCTAGAAGTAGTGAATAGGAAGAAAAAACAAAAGTATCGTTATCGTTGATCCGCCGTGCTGTACGACGCATGCAGTGTCATGGGCATCGTTGAAGGGTAAAAGCACGGCTAGTGGTGAAGGCTGAGTGCAGAGCCGAATGCATGCTTTTCGGGAGCCGGGAACGTAAATCCGGAGCAGTAATGGGCCACAAAAGGACGAGAAAGAAGGGAAGGAGGAGAAGAGAGAGAACAGAGGAAGAAAAGGGGGATCATCCTAGTCCATGTAGAAGTCGCCCTTGAGAATCCTCTCCTGGAAAGCGTCTGGCTTGGGACGGTCTTGCTTCGGCTTGGCCGATGCTGCCTGGGCCGGGGGCTGCGGCATCTCGGAGACAGACCTGGCGCGGTCATGGATGCTTGCCCTGGGCGGAGAATTGGACCCCGTGCCTAACGGAAAAGAGAAGGAGGGGCGGCCTCCGGTAACGGAGCTCTCGGCGCGGGACCTAAGCTGCTCCGACCAATTGAAGCCGTATTGGTCTGGACGAGCAGCAGGATGATTGTCAGAACAGGCGGCAGAAAACTTGGGTTTGCTTGCCTGTGAGGGGGAGACGGCGGATTGGGAGGGGAGGTATCGCCATCTGGCATCGGGGGAGGTACCGAATACGGTACTGCCCGGAGCCAGGGAGATGGATCGGGATTGCGGAACGTGCTGTCGAGGGGACTTGTGTAGCTGCAAGTGGTAGAGTGCCGGCGTGACAGAAGGGGAGTCGAGAGCATTACCGTTACCGGGGCTGTTGCCTTGGCGGAAACCTCTCATGGGAGGACCGCTGCTGAAGCTCATGTGGCGGGCAAAGGGGGTGTTTGGGGCGGTCCTCGAGAAGGGGACATCCTCGTCTTCGATGGCGCTCTCGTCGATCGAGTCCGAGTTGGTAGAGATGCTGCCCCGACGGAGGAAGGACGCGGTGGTACTCGTGGGGGGGCCGGCGGACAGGCCGACGGTTGTGACGGACAGGCGACGCCGTTGTGAATCGTTGGGATTGGCGGTCGGGAAAGGCGGCCCTCGCGATGAGAAGAGGTTGGTCAGGGCAGCCTGTGTGATAGAGCTGCGGCGGTTGTTGCCGCTGCCGTTGGGCGAATTGTCGGACATGATGGCGGACTGAGGGTGGAGGAATCGAAATAGGTAGGTATTCGAGAGACGGAGGAGTGAGGTAGAGGATGAAGAGGAGCAGGAGGAGTAAGAGCAGAGGACTAGGACGAGTAGGAGGAGAAGGAGAAGGAGAAGGAGGAGGAGGAGGAGGAGGAGGAGGAGACGAGAGCAGGATAAGGCGATGGGATCAGTCGACACTGGTATGCCAGTGAAGACTTCCTCTCTTTCGCTCTCTCGCTCAATCGGCGCGAGAGGGCGCTGGCAATCAATACAGCGACTGGATTGCTTGCTCTCCTATGCAATTGGCCTGTGAAATTGCCTTAAGAGATACCTGGTCGACCGGCGAGAGATGTCGTAGTGTCGGGGACTGGATGATTGAAGTCGAGAGTCGGTAGACTGGAGTCGCCAGGGCGATGGAAGAAGAGAAAGGAGGAGGGGGAGGAGGAGGAGGAGGAGGAGAGATAGGGGAGAGGTGGTGGGGAGATGGAGGTAAGACGAGGTGTGGTGGGGAGAAGGGCGAGCGCACTATGGTACGGAGGACGCCGTACGGAGTACTCTGTAGATGGGGAGAAGAGGCGGTCGAGTCGACGGAGACGAGAGGGAGAAGATGGAGGAGGAGGGGGAGAACGAGAAAGGACTCGAGAGAAGAGAGGAGAGGGGAAGAGAAGATAAGAGTAGAAAAAGAGGCAGGAAAAGAGGCAGGCAAAGAAGCAGAAATCGAGGACGTGGGAGAGGAAGAAAGATCCAGGAGACGAGCGCGACACGTTTGGAGGAGGGGCGGCACGTTTAAAGAGGCGGGCGGCTTACAGGATATACCGTAGTAGATGTACGGACTACATGTACTCCGTACTCCGTACTCCATACTCGTACGCCGTATTGCGTCTGTGTCTGTGTGTCTGGAAATGGATATGGCGGTACTCGGTGCACCCCTGTCTTCCACACTTCCCTCGTCGTACCGGACTAGCAGGGAGCGGACGGGCCATTCGTGCGAGTCACTTAGTACTACGGAGTACGGAGTGCCTCTACTAAGGTTAATACCTTACCTTACCAGTACCACTGTCGTGATCGCAGGTACTCATTCTCGTACGAGAAGGAGGAAGGAGGAGGGGGAGAGAACATCGAACCACCTGGTAGGAGGGAAGGGGCAGGGGAGGGGAGGCAAGGAGGGGGGGGCGAGGACGGAGAGGGTTGTGCTTTCCTGCAGGAGCATGAGACGAGACGGCAGGAAGGAGAAGGGGACGCGGGAGGAAGGAAGTGCTGGAAGAAGGTACATGCGGTGGATGGATCCAATGGGGTGGGATGCGCAAGATACTGGTTCTCGTACCAGTACGAGTGCGGCAGTCGGTACTCTGTACTCCGTACTCCGTACTACTACTCCGTACTACAGAGCACTAGCGGAGGGCCGAGTGTGATGAGAGCTACGGAGTTTTATGAGTACGGAGGACGGAGTACTCCGTGGTTTGGGAGAGAGAGGGGGGGAGAGAGAGAGAGAGAGAGAGAAGATTGGATATGGTGGTGCAGGAGGGACAGCGGAATCGCCCCGAACTTCAAACGATGGACAGGATCGGCAAGGTTGCGGCACATGGGAGAGTTTAGGGAGAGTTGCGGCGTCTCCATGTGCAAGACCGGGAAGGAGGTGAGAAAGAGGCAAGAAGGCGGTCCCGGGGTGGACGAGTACTCGTATCAGTAGGTATTCGTACTACTAGTGCTCCGTATTACGGAGTACCTCGGCCATGGGTGCATCGTAAGTTGAGGGCTGCAGGCAGCGATAGTACTCCGTACATACTTGGAGACTACGGAGCTTCGTGCATGCGTTACAATATTGCCATGCAAGTCCTGTTTCGAGAAGACGAGGAGGAGGAGGAGGAAGGGGAGAAGAAGGGAGAGGAGGCGGAGGAGGCGGGAGGAAGAAGAACAACGGCCGTACCGAGACGGAGCAGCCCATTTCCCCCCACGGCGGAGGCATCATCTTCGTCTTCATCCTCATCTTCATCACCGCAATCACCACCATGGCTGCAGAGGCGCGATCTGGAGAGGGAGGTTCACGGCCGAGGTGCCACGATCATGGATGTGACGAGTACGAAGGTAGTCTTGTCGAACTGGGCTTACCGGGAGATCGTACGGAGCACTCGGTACCTACTACGGAGTACTCCGTAGGTACATGCACATGCGAGGCCATGCTTCATGTTAGGAGGGACCTGGAGGTACCGATACCACGAGTACCGGCAGCCCGAGCTGAGACTGGACTGGGGCAGTGACGTGCAAGACCACGGCGCGTCGTGTGGGGCGGGCGGGGCTGGTGGAGTACCGGCCAGGACCCCCGAAGCCGCGAAGCGCACGGGGAAGGCGCGACCGCGGCAGCGGGCTCGGATGGATCCAGGAGAGACGCCGCTACCAGAAGGTACTAATTGGTACTCCGTACAGGCACGAGCACACGCAGGAGCACGAACAACATGCATGTACGGAGTACAAGAGAAACTGGCACGATGATCTCGTCCTCGTACGAGTACGGAGTAGAAGTCGCATTTTCTGAGTACGTGGAATTGGCGAGAGACGATGGGGGTGGGCCCATGATGCAAGTGGAGGGTGGATGGATGGGCGGTTGGATCCATGGTTGGATGGGGGATGAGTGTTGGTCGGAGCAAGGTCCCTGCTGCCAAGCTCCTCGTACTTCGTTTACAGGGACAACTTGGAATCTGCAGCAATCTGATAAAGAGATCAATGGCAATCGATGGACAAGACATCCACCATTCGTTTCCCCCCCTCGTTGCCCCCTCAGAGAGTTGGGGGCTCCCCAATGGGGGCTCCCCAATGGGGGCTCCCCAATGGGGGCTCCCCAACGGCGAATTCAAAACGCGACCTTGGATCACCCACATGGATGCATCCATGGATCCATGGTGGATGCTCCATGACTTACTCCGTACTCCGTACTCCGTACTACCTGGGACTTCCATTCGTGCTAACATCAATTGGAAGGCTGCCCTCCCCTCCACCCCCCCCCTCCCCTTTCCCTCGGCGCCGAGGGAGCTGGGAGTTGTCGCGCCCAAGGTCCATCTGGCAGAGGCCGGGATGTCGCCATGCTCGCTAGCGCAGGTGCTAAGTCCCAAGGTTGGCACCTCAGGCTGATAGCGCCTCCAGCTGCCTCGCACTGCGAGAGTTGGATCGAGCCATCACGGAGAAGGGCAGGACGACCATTTTCAAGTTGGTGGCGAGAGGAGGGCTGATCGACGCTGTCTGAGCTCGAGTGGTGGCATGGAACCCATCGGTCGATTTTGCTGGGTATCGCAGGTCTCGGGGGATGCCTCCAGTTCCCGTGCGTGCCTGTGCCTGTTCAAGATGGGGGCACGAGTACGGAGTACGAGTGCCCACTACTACAGAGTACTAAGGTAATGTTGATGCCGTGGTGGATCGTTGTCGTTCGAGATTCCCAGGAACATTGAACTTGCTTCAAGAACTTGAAGCTCTCTGAGGTACCTGACGGAGTACATGATGATTCCATCCAGAGGGCGGCACCTTCCGAGCAAATGAGATTCGACTTGGAACGAGGCAGGAGGCACCTCGGGGAGATATCCAAGGAGAAGGAGCGAGCGACCAGGCCAAGGAGACGAGGAAGGAACTGCATCGTGCCAGCGTGTCTTCTTCTTCCCACCCAAGACTTCGCCTCCCTCTTCCCTTCTGCCTCCTCCTCCTCCTCCTCCTCCTCCTCCTCCTCCTCCATCTCCCCCTCTCACACGCATTCACGCCTTCACGCCTTCACGCCTTCACGCCATTGACGCTCTTCACGATCGCCGCAAGCCCCTTCACCACGGATCTGCCGCCCCCCCTCGAATCAGGTAGGCGATCACGCTACTCCCTACCTCCCTGGTCACCCGAGACCCGATTCGCGGCCAGAGAGACCGTGGACGGCCTGCCTTGCCCTCCACGCCGTCCACCATTACGTACGGCCTTCCCGAGGTGCGACCGTCTCGGCGCGAGATCGTGATGACCGCCAGCGCGTATCACGCCGCACACGCACGACGGAGGCCGCACCGGGTCTTCATTCGCTCATTTCCTTTCTTATGTTCCCTGGCTTGCCTTCATACCCGTCTTCCGCTCCCACCTCCCCCCTCTCTCTCTTCATTTTTTTTTTTTTTGCTCTTGTGGTCTTCTCTCTGGATCGACCAGCCCTTCCATCCATTTGCAGAATCATTTGCAGAACCATTTGCCGACGCATTTCTCTGCATGCATCGAGGCTGCACAAGGGACACACCTTTCTTACATGCGAGCTAGCACTTCATGCTCCGAAGAGTGCGGCACATGTCTGTAAGCCCGCTTCGCCCCAATTTCATCCGACCAAATTGCTTTTGCCGGCATGCCTCTCCATCAATGGACAGGAGGGCGGGAGGCAGCTGATGAGCTCCGTGATGACTCCATACCATGGCCCAGGTCCCTCTTCTCCTTCGATGCCATTGGCTTTTGCTCAGTCCTGCCCTTTTCGACTTGTCGTTGGTGCCGATCCACGATCGCGATGCTCGTGCGGAGTACTTCGTACGATGAGCATGGACAGAGCATGGACAAAGCATGGATGGCGCAGTCGAACGAACACGCAGCAGAGGCAGACGTGAGAGATCTCGCCCGGACTCCTGCTGATCTTATTCGAAAATAGTCAAACCCTCATGATGGCCGCCATACCGGGGCCCCCTTTCCCATCTTCTACAACCCACACGGCACCTGAGGCAACAAGCCTTTCCTCCTCCACGTCAAATATGTATGGGATAACCAGGATCCTGATCACCCTCGACGCTGACGACTGAGGACGACGCCGACGCCGATGCCGATGCCGACAGAAGATGACATCCAGAGGGACGATGGCATGGACGAGAGACGCAATCCCAGCTCTGGATGGTCCCGGCTCTCACATGCTGGCCTATCAGGCGCCCCAGCCCCGACATCATGTCCGTGCTATTTTGCGGGGTAGAGCAAGGGCCTTGCCGCTAGCCAGGCTCAAGACAGGGGGCTCCCCTGCCCGCCCTCACCCCAGCTCCCTCGCCCGTCCTGTCCTTGTGCGGAACACCTTCGCCGACGGCGGAGAAGCAATCGATCCCCTTCACCGGCAGCTCCCTTCGTCGGTGGATCGAGTCCGCGCAGCGTCCTCCGTGGGAATCCCGCACTCGTCATTCGTGCTCGTACATGCCTCATGCAAGACCAAGTGCTTCAAATTCCTGTCTTTCCCACTTCGCACAGCTGGAACACTTTTCGATGTTCAGACCCGTCCTCGTCGCATTGGGAGCCCTGCCGAGACAGTCTCCCGGCAGTTGCGCTCCATTCTCCAGGCCCACACGGCGCGATATGAAAAGAGGCCACGCAGCACTTTCGAATCCCAGTGCTGCCTGCCTTCATATCCCCTCCTCGTACATGCCATCAGGTAGCAGTGTCCCTTCATGCTGGATTCAGGGCCTCCCAGGCCAATGATTGCAGGCAGATCAGTGCCAGGCTTCCCAGGATCCCAGTCGACGCCATCCAAGCCAGGGTCTGGATCATGGAAGATGGACTTCGGCAGCTTCGGGTCCCCCTCTTCCTTCGCCATTGTCTGACATTCAATTGATCCGCCCAGATCGCGCGCAGAGAACGGGACGCTCGAGGCGGATTGCGTCCTCCCCCATGATCGCGATGTCCAGTCCGGCTGGATCTAGATCAGTAGGGGCGCGCTAGAGTCCCCAAGCCCTCCAGTCCCATCGCGTCTGATGAAGCCGCACGAGGCTTGTCGGCCGCATCATGCTATTGACCACGCGATGCCCGTGCGCACTTGTCCCAACTCGGTCCTGGCAATACTGAGGAGGGGAGCCTCCTCTCGCAAGCCACGCCATCATATGTGCAGAGGAGAGGAGGAAGGGGGGGGGGTTATCAAAGACGAAACCAACGGTTCACGAGTGCCCAGGCCGGCTGCAGTTCGATCATACCCCACTAGGCCCTCCCGATGAAATCAGCAATGAGGCCATACCCGCCGTAGCTCCCCCTCCCTCGCGACGAAGCCAAGGGACGAGCTCCCGGCTCCATGACATGGTGGTGGCGACTTCCATCGGCCGGCGACTTCCAAGATCCAACGGCTCGCGACTTGCGAGGCTTGCGGCTTGTCATAGTAGGAGTACGAGGACGGGCTACGCGCATGTCTGTCTCACAGCGCGCCGATCACGCCGGGCGTTTGCGCACACTAAACCAGCTACAATGGCCTTGGGCGCCTGGATCACTTTCAAGTTTGCGGATCGTTTGGGCGATGCTGCCTACTACTACCAGTTAGACGGGGGACATGGTCCGGTGGTGTGCCGTCCGGCTGGGCTGTATGGAGTACTCGTCCTCTGTATACTCAAGCTCAGTAATCTGGTGTTTGGGGGAAGGACACAGAAGTGAAGGGGGTTTTGATAAGTCGTGATCCGTCTTCAGAATGAAAAAGGGGTTGAATATCGATCCGTCAAGAGGGCCTTGACGGGACATTGACGAGAGGATAAGGGGTTCCCAAAGGTAATGACACGTGTAGTATACGGTCCTGCACGCGTGATCCATGGATCCATGCATTCAGGGTCAATCCCCACATCATCCGGCACTGCATTCGACATGACCACAGTGTATTGATGCCCATGCGATGCGGTCCTGCACACGCTCTCCGCGGAGGATTCAGGTAGAGAGAGGACAGGGTCCACGTCCAGCGATGCAAGCTCCGCGTCCTCTACATGTACTCGATGGGATACGCTGGCGATGCAATCCTCAACAAGGCCCTGGATGGACACTGCGCAACAGCCCGGCTTGCCTTGTCTTGGACGAACCCACCGATCCGGCTCTGCCTCCCAGGCCATCCTGGTTTCAACAGCCCATCTTTGCGTCTCCATTCCTCAAGGGACCGGCTTTGCGGTGCCGGAGCTTGATGGTCAGGCTCTGCGCTGCCTTGGTTCTACAGTCCGTTTTTTGCCTCCAGCTGCCTCTATCTTACGGTCCGTCTATGCGTTGCCTGATTCCGAGACAAGTCCAGATGTGCCCCTCGTCTGTGATGTGTACCGAGTCGGAATCCATGGACGTCAGTACGGAGCAATGGTCCCCCTTTACCGCCCCCTCTGATTCTTTCCACGGGCGTTTCCATCCTGAATCCTCTCCTCTCATAAAGGGGTCCTCATGCGTCCATCCAATGTGTTTTGCAACGCCACCTGGTTCCGTAGTGACAGAAGAGCCAGGCTGGTCGTCGCAATCGCAGCACCATCCGGCTGTGCAACGGCTGTCCAAGATGGTGATGGATTTCAAGACCAGGACACCCAACCCGATCTCTGCAACTTGAACTTCGTATTCTGTTGTGAAGCAAATACGACATAGTCCGCGAAGTAAAAAAAATCGCCCATTTCATGCATGTTTCGCTTTGCAGTTTCCCTGGAAATCGGCGTGCGACGACCCTCGGTGATAGGCGTTCCCACCCCTGGAGGCCGGCTTCGTATTCCCGCTATGATCAGAGGGCGCTGAACATCGATTCGGACCACAACTCCCACGAAGTCATATCCAGGAGCGAGCTTCACTGCTAGACGTGGCTGTCGTCCCCCAGACAAGATCAGGGGCTGAGCGCAGAATCCGACCCTGCATCTTACCACTGCGACATACAAGCCATCGTCTTCATCTCTCTACTGCAACACACAAATCGTTGTCGTCACCACTCTACTAGAACACACAGATCATTGTATTTATCTCCATACTTCAACACACACTTCATCGTCTCCGTCCCTCATCTACAACATCAACCAGGCGGGTTCCCCGTGACCCCCTACGCCCCCCTTCGCCGCCCACAGAGCCCGCACACCCCACAGTCCCCCGCGTTAAGATACCCCGTCTCCCTGCACGGAGACCCCCCGCACCGCCACGCATTCGGCATTCCCGCCCCGTCGAGCACGTTGCCGCATGCGCCGCACGTCATCGACCCCTCGGGGTTCTCCAGCGAGCACATGGAGCAGCTGGTACTGTTCCTTGGCTCTCTCTTTCCCTCCATTTCTCTTTGCGTCTCCTGCTCTGTCTCTCGCTGCGTCTCCGTCCTACTCCTGCTGCTGCTCGCCTCGGCTGCGGAAGACCCAGTGGTGTCTGCACCTGTGAGGTCGATGGACCTGAGTCGTGGCTTCTTCGGCTTCTCTTTCTTCTCCGTGCTGATACTGCCTCTGTCGCTGATGCTGTCCCTGCTGCCGACGCCGTTCGAACCTCGGGCACGCAAGCTAGGCCGTCGCTGGGGTGGTATTGGCGTGCCCTCTATTTTTGCCTCCGCAATCTCGGCTTTGCTTCGTGATCTTTGCGCGTCCTTCCATTCCGTTTCCGCACCCCCGGCCTCCCGCTGTAGAGACCTGCCCGCAAGCATGGTACGTAGCTGCTCCAATTCCCCCTGAACCCCTGACCCATCCGCGTCGTAATCCTCCCCCTCGCAGACTCTCACCAAGCCCCTCCCACTCCCATCGACGAGCCGCTTCCCATCAACATCGATCGCGGCCTCCTCTTCCTCGAATCCCCCCTCCTCATCACCCTCGAACTCGCTCCCAGTGTCAACCTCTTCCTCCTCCTCGTCCTCCTCCTCCTTTTCCTTCTTCGCAGCATCCTTCTTACTCTGCTCGAATCTCGCCAACGCCGCTGCAGCACGCAACTCCCTCCCTCTCGCACTCCCCGCCACCCTCGGCCTCCCCTTCGCCTTCGCCTTCGCCTTCCCCTTCCCCTTGCCCTCCAGCCTCTCCTTCACCTCCTCATCTGCTCCCAGCACCGTCCCCCCCTCGCCGAATTTCTTCAGTATCCTCCTCTCCTTCCTCTCCTTATACGTCAGCACGGGCCTCTTGCGCTTAGGCCTCCTCGTCGACGTGCGGTACGTCCCCCCGCAGAGGTGCTCCGGCAACATGTCTCCCTCCCGTACCGTATCCAGCCCGTCCTCCCAACGCCCCGTACCAAGAGCGGCCCCGCGACCCCAGATCCCCTCGCCCGTGTATCCCTTGCCCCAGAGCGCCTGCATCTGCGCTGCGTACGCGTTGCGCACCGCCCAGAAGGCCCTCGAATGGTTCATCTGCTTGCAGTGCGCCAGCTCGTGCATCATGACCATCTGCACGTAGCGGAACGGCAGCCACCGACCGCCGGGCGCCTTGAGCACCAGCTGGATGACCTCCCCGGCATTGAAGTTTCGCCCGACAAACTCCCTGTTCGGAGGAAACTCCTCCACCGTCATGACGCTCAGTGAGTTGTCGCGCATGATGGGCACTGTGAGAGTTAGCAGTGTCGCTGTCAGAGTATGGACAAGAGGATCCCAACAAGAAACGGGAACTGATGATGCGAGCTGCAGCGGGGAGAGACTAGTAGTCTCAAAAGCGCAAGCTGCGGTAGACTTAAGGGATGCTGTTGAAGCCAACCCGCTCTGAGCACAGGGGGCCGCCAATGCAAAGGTAAGAAGACGATGTCGTCATGAGCCCAAGATGCCCTTCAGAAACGAGTGCCACGACTGCGGCAAACCGCCGCGCGCAGCTGTGCTCAAGGTTCTCCGTACGCCCAGCCGTGCTCAAGGCTCGCGCAAGTGTCTGTGCCAGAGTCTCAAAAGGTTCTTCTCCCCATTGGAAAGAGGGGGAGGGGGTCAAGAGACAAAGCAGGGGCTGCCATCAAACCAACGCCCCAAAGTGTCATGACACAGGTGGTTCTGTGCGTCATGTGGACAGGAAAAACAACAAGAAAGAATGGTGAAGAGAGTCAGGGCCACCCACCACACTGCGCAGCAATGCGCTCAAGGAACCCCTGTGCCGCCTCCTCATCCGGCCCCTTCAGCGCCCTGATGAACACGATGCACGGGTTCGGCTGGGACTTTTTCGTGTTGAACCGCTGGAGTCCTATAGGCATGATGGCTGCTGCTGCTGATGACGCCGCCGCCGCTGCCGCTACTTCTGCTTCTGCTGCTCCTTCTTCTGCTGCTCCTGGTGACAACGGGGAGAGCGCTGCTGAGCTCAGCAAGGAGGACAAGACACAGCTGCTGTCGAGGCGCAGAACAATGCAACGATGTCTGCTGCTGCTGCTGCTGCTGCTGTTTCGGTGGAACAATGACAGCTTGAAAAGTACGAGGACGACGGGGAAGACGACACGTCCAGCCTGATGCTTAGCACCGACGCTTGGCGCCCGCTGTCTGGCGTCTGGCGTCTGACGTCTGCGTCTGGTGCCCGGCGTTGGTGCCCGGTGTCTGGCTTCTGGTGTGAGTCTCTGATTCCCGACGTCTGATTCCTGCGTCTGCGTCTGTCTGTCGTCTTCTATCTCGTGTCTCTCGTCCAGCCTCCGGCGGTTGGCGTTGTCGAAGCGTCGTGGCCCAGACCGGACGAGCAAGTTGGCCGTCGTTGCGTGAGCGACACGAGGTCATGTGACTGCCCAGATGGTCGGGTCAAGGGGCGAGCCCGCACTCCATATAGTAGGTGGACTACAGACTCGGGAGCTCATTCATCACTCGATTCATTGATCACTCGATTCATCACTCGATACATCACTCGATTCATCACTCGATCCATTGCTTGGTCCATTGCTTGATCCACCACTTGATGCATCACTCGATCTTTTGACGGATCCATGAAATGATCCACGACTCCTTCCGTCATTCGCTTCAACAACTCGCTATCGCTCAGCAACACTCACCAGCACTATCCAGCACTATCCAGCAGCGGAATTCTCATCTGTTCATGTATCCACAAGAATCTCTTCTTGATCAATGCTAGAAGTAGTAGTATCCAAACCTGTCATGCCAGAAAAGCACAAGGCTCATCTATCCCAAACCCGTCTGTATCCAACCGAAAACGCCGGTCCCAATGCCATCGCTAGTACATGTATGCGGTTATGCATGCTATGCAATGAATGAAGAACGAGAAACAGCCAAGATGAACTCAAGGACAAACAAATTTCGCGCCGCCTCCCCAAGTCTATGCCTCGGCCGCGGCCCGCACCTGCTGTCTGGCCTCGACGTTCGCAATGGCGCTCTGCACCGCGTTGGTCAGGTCGACGTGGAAAAGGGGCTTGTCCAGGCAGCTGATGACCGCCCCGCGGCGCTTCAGCGTGGCCCGCTGCGCCGACAACCGCGACTGCTCCTGCTTCTTCTCCTCCCCGACCAGGCGCGCCGACGTGATATCCTCTTCAATCTCTATCTCACTCCCATCGGCCTTGCTCTCCTCGTCGGAGGCCTGCCGCGCCTTCATCATCGTCCTGCGGAGAGCGTCGTCTTGCGCCATGGCGGCGGCCGAGTCTTTGCCGCCCAGCTCGGCGACGCTAAAGATGGACTTCCAGCTGTGCGGGATGCCGTCTCGCTTAGGCGGAACGCCGAAGCCACCCGCGACAAGTGCGCGCTTCGTCCACCGGTTGTTGATGCAGGCGACGTGCCAGTCCACGACATCCGGGGCGGCGTAAGCATCGAGCTGGTTACGGACGTCGATGAGACGCTGAACGGACGTGATGTCCACGTTGTTCACCGAGCTGAAATCGAGGATGATGGCCTTGAGCGTCGGCCTCTCATCGTAGTCGTCGTCCCGCCGCGACTTGGCAGACTTGCGCTGGCCGGGGTTGTTCCAGGGCCGATCTCCCTTGCGCTCGTACGTCTCGGCGCTCGTGCGACGCGTCTGCGACTTGACAAAGGTCGTCAGATACTCTAGCGACGAGTTGGCATTCGGGTAGTTGAAGCCCTCGGAGAATCGGTAGATGAAGATGCCGGGGTAGGGGTTCTCGAGCTCGACCTCGGGGTTGGAGCCGTCGCCGTGGTCCAGAGGCAGGAAGATGTTTCTCGCTGCCGCTTCCGCCCTGTCGTCAAAGGTCCCGTACTCGCCGATCAGCTGATTGTGGTCGGCTCCGATGACGTGGTCCCCGAGCACGGAGTGGACCTTGACCTTGCCGAGGAAGCGGCCCCGCGCTTTCAGAACGCGGTACAGGAGAATGGCGACAGATATGCACACGGTCGAATATAGACCGTTCTCGATCGACGAAAAGACACTAACGAAGACACCGACGAAGAAGACGAAGACCTCGAGGGGCGAGACCCTCCAGAATTGGTAGAGGGTGTTGGGAGGCGTGATGAGGTCTCCGACGGCATGGATGATGACTGCAGAGAGGGCGGCGCTCGGGATGTAAAAGAAGACGGCCGTCAGGAGATAGGTCGCGAGCAGGACAATGGTTCCCGTCACCAGGCCAGCAGCCGGGGTCCGGACTCCCGCCTTGGATTTGATCGCTGTTCGGCTGAAAGAGCCGGTAGACGGGTAGGCGCTCAGGAACGATCCTAGGATGTTGGACATGCCGATAGCGACCATTTCCTGGGAAGGGTCGATGGTGTAGTTGTTGAGCCTGCCGAACGATTTGGAGATGGCGATGTGCTCCACAAGCATGACGATGATGCCCGCGGGAAGGTGGGAGCCGAAATGAGAGACCAGGTTGGCATCGATCTTGGGAACGCTTGCGTGCTTGAAGCCTAGAGAGACGACACATGATTAGCCATGAACGATGCAATTGACTCTGTGATTGAGAATTTGGCCCCTTTTCCCGCCCCTTTCCCCCCGCCCCCACTCTTCCCTCGTCCCCCCCCCCCCTCCACTTGCTTACCTTTTGGAACGACACCGAGGACACGAATGGCGGTGTGGAGCTTCCGATCCCTGTTGATCAACCAAGAGACCATAGTGTACAGAAGGATGACGAAGACAGTGCGCATGGTGTTGAAGAAGAAGATGAGGCGTTTGTGGGCGGGGAACCTCTCGGCTAGCTTGGTCATGCTGTAGCGGATGAGGTAGAGCAGGAACAGGGCCGTGAGGCCGATGGCGGCGTCGAGCTTCGAGTGCGGGAGGTGCTTCAAGGTGTTGATGATGACCCGGTAGGGAGCGTCTCTGTTCGAGAAGCCCGTGAGGCCGAAGAGCGCGGGGAGCTGGCTGACGGCGATCTGGATGGCGGAGCCGGTCATGAAGGCTGAGAGGGAGGTGATGGAGATGAGATCGACGAGCCACCCAAGACGCAGAAGGCCCATACCGAGGACAATAGCGCCGGTGATGACGGCGAAGGCGGTGGCGATGACCTCGGGCCGATACTGGTCACCCGTCGCGGCCTGGATGTCGAGCACGACGGAGCCGACGACGGTGGAGAGGACAGCGACGGGGCCGAGGGAGATGTCCTTGCTCGTTCCGAATATCCAGTAGGTGACGGGGCCCATGAAGGAGGAGTAGAGGCCGAACTGGGGCTGGAGATTAGCCAGCAGGGCGTAGGCCATTCCCTGAGGGACGAGAACAGCGCCGATGGTGATGCCGGCAACGACGTCTCCGGCGAGCCACAGGAGGTTGTAGTGAGGGAGCCAGGAGAGGAAGGGAAAGAGAGACTTGAGATAGACTGCGGTCTCTTCTCCGGTGGGCATTTGCTCGTGAAGCCATTCGGAAGTGGTTGGAGAACCCTCGACGAAGCTAACGGCGGTCCTGTCGGACATGATGGATTCTCCTCTGGTGACGCGATCTTCATTTGCATCGTGAGCCTGCTCGTCGCTTCGGTTGTCGATCTTGATGCTGAGAACCTTGGCCAGGCCGTGGCCCACCGTGGTTGAGAAGCTCCTCTCTCTCGTCATGGTTGCTGGACACGCCAGGGAAACCCGTTCTTCGCTGATGAATGGGGCCGAGGTGGGTGACAAGGGCTGGAAGGAAGAGGAGGAGGAGGAGGATCGACCGTGGGAGAGGGGGAGAGGAGTAAGGGAGAGGGGGAAACGACCTCGATGGTCGACGAGCTGAGCTGTCAAGAGAGCATCAAAAGGACGACTTGAGCAGCTCGAGATGTGTTATATGAGACAGCATCCACTGCAATCCCGACGGCCAGTGAATATGATGCTGACGATTATGATTATGATGCCGCCTGTGCCGGCCGTAAATCGAGGGGAGGAAGTATGTCGCAGTGAACTTCGGATCATGCTCAAAAAGTGATCATAGTTGAATGAGGCCGGGGATGGTGACACTCGGACCCTCGGTCTTGACGCAGCAACTCCTCAGGGCGACTGTCCGGCTTGGCCGACGTAAAGAATGCGACGGTGACCCCAGGTTTCGGTCACGGAGACATCAGCCGCGACGATCATCAAAGCAATGAAGGGATGTCGACCGGGTTGCGGAGGGGGGAAGGCAAAGAGGGATAGAGAGGAGGGTGAGTGGGGCGTCAGGAGTGAGGAGTGAGGAGTGAGGAGTGAGGAGTGAGGAGTGAGGAGTGGGGAGCAGGAGGCGATGATGGTCGTTGCTATTGTCTGGTGATGCTGAGCGAGGGTTCTGGTTGGTGGAGCGGTACAGGCGCGGGAGCCAGGATCTTGACGAGAGGTCGGAGGAGATAAATTTCGGGGTAGGATGCCCTATAGAAGAAGCATGCAGGCAGACGCAGGCGAGCAATTGGTCAAAGGAATGGAGAGTGATGCGAGAGTAACAGCGGATTCGAGGAGGAGGATGAGGTTGAGGGGTAGGAGTCGACGGTTGCCGCAGGAGGTGCTCGTGTGAGATGGAGAGATGATTCGTGGTTCAGTTGGTAAGGGCTGAATGAATGGAGAGGTACCCCGTAATAAAGAGAGAGAAGGGGAGAAGAGGAGGAGGGGGAGGATGAGGAGGATTAAGGCGAGGAGGAGGAGGAAGAGACAGAGCGGGGGAAGAAGGAGGAGGAGGAGGAGGAGGAGGAGGAAGAGGGACGTCGTTTGGGGGATGCACGATGACGCTGTGTAAGTCGAGGTGCAGGAGCGACCAGTCAGCGCTCCTTCCGCGCGTGAACGAGAGTCAGCCGCCGCGCCTTCCAGAAAAGATGCAAGCCGAGGATCCGATCAAGGAAGGGGCGAAGCAGGACCCCGTGAGAATCGGACACGGACAGGGGGGAAGGAGGGACAGAGACTCCGATGGGGTTCTTTCCTCAAGAGTCGGAGTCGTGCACAAGCTCCCAATTTGATGGTTGGAATGTGAAGAAGGAAGGAAGGAAGGAAGGAAGGAGGAGACAGAGAAGACAGAGACGGAAGGAGCGCGTTCCATTGACTTCATGGACGTTCTCCAATACAATATTAGCATTATCCATTACAAAGACCCCTCGGAGGAGACTGGACATGGAGACGTCGAGATATCCATGATGCTCGGGAATAGAAGGAGGAGGAGAAAAATTTGGGCTTAGTCTCGATGATGAAATCGCAGGGGGTTCCAGCCATCTCCATCTATGGACGATACATACTGCGTAGAACTACTCCGTACCCGCACCAGTACTCCGTACTGCTCCGTAGCATGGAGAGTATGGGAGCGCGATATGCGAGCATCCACAAGTTCGAAACCGATGCTGTCAATGTCGCCATTCGGTGCTAACCGCATCGGGCGACGGCGAAGCGCCTTAGCTGGGGTGGAATTGGAAATCGGGGCTGGGATGCGTCTGGGATGCGTCTTGGAGCAGTCTGGGATCGAGTCTGCGGAAGCCGTCTTGGTTCAAGTCGGGGATCTGTCCGTGCCCTCACTGGCTTGTTCTATCCGGCCCGCGGATCTATTGCCGTGGATGGGGAGGGGGGGCCGATTCATCTGCGCTCTCGTATCTCGAGCTGGGCATTCGTCAGCACAAATTTGCCAGGCACAGCGCTGCGTACTGGTACTGGTACGAGTGCGAGGACTGATACGAGTACTCCGTACTCCGTACTCTCACTCGAACGGAATACTCCGCACTCCGACAGAAATCCACTCTCGCTTCGTCTCCGTCATCTCGAGCGGGGGGCGGCGGGACGGGCGGAGGACGATCGAAGCTGAGAAGGAGCTGGGAGGAGCTGAGGGTCAGTCGCGCGTGATGCCGCGACCCAGCTGTCTGTTGGCTCGGGACGTCGCCAGCTTGCCGCCTGCTCGTCCATGCCCGGCTCGGCGAGCTCGTCTCCGCTCTCCATCACTGAGACATGGATGCGAGACATTGATGGTTGTCGATGTCGTACTCGTACTCGTACAGTGCTCGCACGGAAGACACCGAGCTTCGACGGCTGTCCCGCTCCGCTCCAGGCAAGGCCTCTTCTGCATCCCGTAGAAGCCCTCGCTTCCAGCAACTGCTGCTCGTGCTCGTTCGTTGTGTATGTATGCACGTGGGCTCGGATTGGCCTGGCCCTCCTCCCGCTTCTGCAGCAGCGCATCCATGCGTCAAGCGGACCGCACCGGGCCCAGAACGCCCCAGAAGCTGCGGCAGTCCCAGAATGGACCGGGAGCAAGACAGAGGTCCGATGGCATCGAAAGAATGAGCACTGTCGTGCTCCGTACTCTCTGCCAGTCTGTACGGAGTATGCCCTCGTGTGTAGCTCTTTCTGGTGGTGAACACCCGAACGTCGCTTGCTCATCGTGGAGGCATGCAGCGCGTTCGGTGGGGGGTTCGTTGCCAATGCAATGCTGAGACAAGAAGACTGCCACCTCGGCTCCATACTCGTACTAGCGCCCTGGCATGGATCGAATGGCGATCGAAGACGGCAAGAAGGGGATGCCGTCTCGGCATCATGGCATGGAGCCAGGGGACCTCCACTCGGGGATTCGTCCCTCACCCCTCGAGCCCCTCCTGTCCTCCCCCCCCCCCTGGCAGGAGGTGGGCATGCATCGAGGACCAGAGACGATACCGATGAGCCCGGCCAGGAGCACTCGCCGAGATATTCGAAAGGGTTCTGGAAATACGTGTGTACCCCTTCCACCTTGGACACGGCGGTGCTGCTGCTCGACGTCGGTGGACGAGACAACCTTGGAGCAAACAACATGGAAGCTTGAAAGAACGAACATCTATCCCTTGGAAGAAAACAAACGAGATAAATGCCTGGGAAAATGGGAAAAGTGGCTGTGGCCGCTGGTGGCTGAGCTCTCCTGCATGCGCCACACCTCCTCCCGACCTCCGACCTCCAACTTGAACCTTCAACACCAACACCAACCCCCTCCTCCCCCTCCTCCTCACCATCGTTTGTTCCTTTCATCGCCCTCTCACGCTTCTGGTGCCGCTTCCTCATCCTCAGCCCTATCGACTCGGCCCACGACCCAACGGCGAACGGCTCGAAACGGGGGATGTGACGAGAAGAACCACGACCCGCGAACGGCACAGGCACGCGCGAGCACGGGGACTGCATGCTGTTTCGAGTCTCCCGCCATCGTGTGTCCCCCATCGCCCCGATGATGCCGTGTTGAGATTGGTGTACAGTCGCCTGCTCCCTACATCTCTATCTCTTCCGTTCCAAATCTTCAGCAAGACAAACCGCATCGAATCGAAACCTCCTCCCGCAGCCATGCCCGCCTCACCCCCCCGTGAAGCCATCCCGGCCGCGCCCCCATCGCAGCAGCCCCTCCTTACCCCCCTCCTCCCCCCCCTTCTCCAAGCTCAAGCTCAAGCACAAGCACAAGCACAAGCACAAGCACAAGCAGCCCCGCGGCCCTCCTCCCCTCGACACCCCACAGCCAGCCGAACCCTCCGGCGCCTACAATCCGCACACGCGCTCGGCGCCCGCGCCGCCAGCCAGCAAGTCTCCCTCGTCACACAACAGCAGCAGCAGCAGCAGCAGCAGCAGCAGCAACAGCAAATACTACTACCACCACAACAACAGCAAGGACAGCTCAGCCGCCGAGTCTCCCAGGGGAACAAACCGCCCCCCCTCCCCGCCCTCGGCCCCGCCATCTCCATCAGGACCCGAGCCCGCGCCAACAGCGATGCCCCCTCCCCGCCCGCCATCCACGGCCCCGGCCCCGTCAGCGTGCTCAGCTTCAACGCCAACCCCGGCGCGCCCCTCCGCCCGCACCGCTCCGGCGTCAAGAAGCCCGTCTTCTCCCACGGGCACCTGTCCCTGCAGCAGATCATGCGCGACGGGCCCACCGATGGAGACTTCCTCGGCGCCCTCGAGAGCGCGAGGTGGAAAGTCATAGATGAGGGCCTCAAGAGCGCCGAAGACGGCATGGTGAAGCCTTCCCCCCCTCATCCTTCTCTCTCGGCGATCCCTCTCTCTCTCTCTCTCTCTCTCGGCATTCCCTCTCACTAACCTTGACCCCGTTCCAGTCAAGCCTCAGGATCTACGTCTGGCTCGTCCTGCTCGACGCCCCCATCATGTCCACCGACGAATACCTCGCCCTCATCCACCGCGGCGCATCCCCCGCCTACGCCAAGATCCGCAACGACACCTTCCGCACCCTCACCACCGACCCGCTCTTCCGCCGCCGCGTCAGCGAGGCCTCCCTCATCCGCCTCCTCAACGCCATCGCCTGGCAGCTCCACGACGCCAAGGACGGAGAGCGCAGCCGCCCCGGCAGCAACCACTCCTCCTCCCTCCTCACCAAAGACCCCTCCTTTTCATCCATCACCACCAATACCCACCCCCCCCCATCCTCTTCCCTCACCACCACCGCTGCTGCCACCACCACCAGCCGCCGCCAGAGCCTCAACGCCAACGCCAATCCCAACCCCGCCAACAGCCTCCCCATCTCCACCAGCTCCGGCCTCGGCAGCACCATCACCCCCATCGAACCAGGCACCTACGTCCAAGGCATGAACGTCCTCGCCGCCCCCTTCCTCTACGCCGCCCGCTCCGAGGCCGAAGCCTTCGTCGCCTTCCGCTCCCTCCTCACCCGCGAATGCCCCGGCTACGTCCGCGGCGCCATGGACGGCGTCCACCGCGGCCTCGCCCTCGTCGACAAGGTCCTCGCCATCGTCGACCCAAACCTCAGCCTCTACCTCACCGCAAAGGGCCTCGCCGCCGAGATCTACGCCTTCCCTTCCGTCCTCACCCTCTGCGCGTGCACGCCCCCCTTGCCCGAGGTCCTGCGCCTCTGGGATTTCCTGTTTGCGTACGGGCCGCACCTCAACATTGTGTGCATTGTGGCCCAGCTGACCATTATGCGGACGCAGATCCTGCAGTCTCCCAGGTGCGGTACCTTCCATTGCTTCTTCTCTCAACTTGGCTGTTCTCGGTGGAAATTGGACCTCTGCCCTTTCTCCTTTCTGGCCTTTGCAATTTCTCTCTATCTATATCTTTGGACCTGCCTCTCATATCCTCTTTGTTCTTCCTCTGCCTCAATCTCTGTCTTCTACGGAGTACAGTCCCCCGATTGCCTGTCTGTTTTTCTTTCTTTCTTTCCCTTGTCATCAAGGCTCACACTAACCCCCCCCCACCAGCCCCAACAAGATCCTCCGCTCCTTTCCCCAACTCAACGCCGACCTCATCAAGAGCGTCACCATCTCCATCGTCAAGAAGATCCCGGACGACGTATACGCCGAGATCGCAATGCACTGTCTCTGAGATTGAGGGTCTCCGATAACGGGGTTCTCTACTCACACACGCGCGCACACCACTACATACTCACACTCACGCGCGCTCACGCACACACAAGCACATACTCGCACCATTCAAGGAGAAGCCACAAAGGCGTCCCATGCATCGCGAAACCCTCGCCTCCCTCATGTGTTCTGGGTACCATACATGTAGAAGGCGATTCATCCATCGCGACCCCTCGTCTGCCTCTTCTGTGTTCTGATCACCGTAGAAGGCGATCCATCCAGCGCTATCCCTTGCCCCCCCACCATGTTTCTGGGTGGCATACACGCCGATCCATACATTGTTGCCCCTCGCCTCCACCTCATGTTCTCTGACTAGCATTCAAGGCGATCCATGCATCGCAGCCCCTCGCCTCGCTCTCACACGTTCCGATCACCATAGAAGGCGATTCGTCCTCGTGATACCTTGTGTCCCTTCTATGTGTCCTCCTTACCACAAAAGGCGCCCCTCACCCTCTCATCCATGTGTCCAGGTGACCATAGCAGCTGGAGGCGATCTGTCCATTGCAGCCCCTCGTCTCCATTGATACTCGTACGTTCAGGGTACCAGGTACCATACAGGACGATTCTTCCACCGCAATCCCCTCGTCTCCCTCTCACCCGCTCTCCCCCCTCTCTCCCACCGCTGTGAAGCTCCATAGAAAAGTATATACGTTTTCCCCCACAGCCACGAACATCCACGAAGTCCACCACACGGCCTCTTCTCTCGTCCCACATCCGCAGAGCACCCCAGCCCCGAGTAAGTCCCTGTGATTTCCAGCCTTCTCTTTTTCACATCACGCATCTTTACATGCATGGCTATCACATCTCTCATCTTGCCATTCCATATGTATGTACGTGAATATGAATTAAGCATGGAACTTGATACACACACACACCCATCGAGTATCTCCGAGAGGCAATGCAAAGCGAAGCTGCCAATCCAAAATTGAGCGCCATCTACCAATGCAAAAACAAATTGAAAATTCCATGTAGACACAGGGACTCGTATACCAGTGAGGGGCATCAGAGGCAATGAGATAAAAGCTGGAACATGCAGTTCTAATGTATGTACAGACAGCGCGCGCCCGTGATTCCCCCCTTTGCCCTGGGTGGATCCAGATGCAATCGTGGAGCGCTGATCTCTTTCTCTAGAGCCATGTACAACTCTATAATATGTCCAAGGAGAGCGGATGTGCTCTTCTTGATTCATTTCCTTCTCTTTGCTCAATCCCATCTTTGTTCATTGCTGATGGCTGGCTTGACAAAGCAAGATATGCTATGCGACGATGGGGTGGTCGATGCTCAGGCCGGTGTTCATGCCGGTGCTCATGCCGGTGCTCATGCCAATGATGATGATAATTCAGGAGGTCAATTTCCTCTGCGTTGATATTTCTTTTTTTTTCAATACGCTGGACAGCCTCCCTCGGCGCGGTGGAAGGCGATGGCGAAGAATTGCTGCATAGCGGAGTAGTGAAAGAGGATGCCGCCGAGGACGGCCGCGTGCCATAGGTTGTGGCTGCCGCCGATGTAGTCGAACACGCCCGGGTACCACCGCTCGGGGACCTTGCTGGCGTAGACGACGGCGCCGCCGAAGTAGACGAGCAGGGACTTGGTGATGGGGGAGTAGAAGCTGATGACGAAGGCGGGGCCGTTGGTCAGCCAAAGCTGGAGGATGGGGACGAAGCCCGTGAGCGCGAGGCCGACGTAGAAGGCGACGCGCAGCCAGGACATGTCGGAGCGGTTGAAGAAGGGGTGCCAGGGGAGGATGACGCCGCCAAGGCCGAGGACGGCGGTGAGACCCATGTAGGTCCAGCGGCTGACGGGGTCGCAGTAGAAGGCGGTGTACTCGGTGGTCATGATGGAGGCGGCGATGAGGAGGGAGATGCCTGTGTAGTCGACGCAGGCGAACATGGAGATGGCGTTGACGTCGGCGACGGCGCTCATGGTGTGCCAGACGATGGAGCAGACGAGGGTGACGCAGGCCATGGAGAAGAAGATGGCGGCGACGAGGACGTCGGCGGTGGTGGAGAGGACGAAGTTGCTGCTGGCCGGGTAGAAGTAGAAGGCGACGGCGAGGACGAGGACGAGGCCAAGGGCGTGGGACCAGATGTTGAAGGTCTCGTTGGAGACGATGAGGGCAGACTTGACGCACTCGAGCTTGGTCTCGGCGAAGCGGTAGCCCCGCTTGATATGCGGGTTGTTGCGCCAGGGCGTGGGCAGGTCGTCGTAGAGCAGGAGGCCCCTGTCGCGGGCGAGCAGGACGGCCTGCTCGATGTGCTCCTCGAGGGAGAGGGCGGCGCGGACGGCGCGCTCGATGCCCTCGTCCACGGCGATCTTGGCGCGCTCGATGCTCTCGTTGGCGACGCGGCGCCCTTCGTCCATGAAGGCCTCGGCGGCGGTGGCGGCGTTGGCGAGGCCCTGCTCGCGCAGCTTATGCGCGCGCAGCTCGAAGTCGGTCAGCATATCCTCCATGAGCTCGAGGCCGACGGCGGCCTTCTCGTGGAGCGAGCCCGTCGCGGCGAGCGTGTCCTTGTAGCGCGACTCGAGCGTCTCGATCATGATGTGCAGCCGGCGGCGGCCGGCGCCGATGACCTCACCGGAGGCCTGGGAGCACTGGGAGCGGACGGCCTGGAGGGTGGCGTAGGCGATGGCGATGCTCGAGTCCTTGCCGAGGTCGACGTAGCTCTCGATGAGCTCGAGCCTGCGCTCGAGGTTCTGGAGGAAGAGGTCGACCTTGAGCAGGAGGCCCTCCTCGCCGTCGATGATGGTGCCGATGATGGATTTCCTGCGGGGGATGAAGTGGGAGTGTCGTCGTTTCCGGGCCTGGGACAGCCGTAGGTCCGAGCCGGTGACGGCGACGAAGGAGGCCCCGAAGGTGCCATCGCTGCCGCCGCCGACGCCGGCGTCTTCATGGCCTCTGGAGCATGCCGTTGTGAGGGCTGTGGTGACGTCGGTCATGGTGTACGCGCGCTTTTCGTCGGCCGTCGGCAGTCGAGCCGTCGAGTGGCAGGGCTGGAGGCACCACTACGGTCGTCGAGGTAGTACCTGTCGGTCGCCTGCAGGAGATGGCGCGGAGGAGGGTTTGGTGGGAAAGGGGAATGATTCCGGTCGTTAGGGTGACATCTAGATTGGCATGGGGAGGCAGTCGTAGGCGAAGGCTTCTTCGGTCTCGATCGACGGTGCTTGGCCCTGACTTCGAGGCAAGGAAGGTCGGGGCAGATCTCACAAGCCAGCGATTGAGTGCGGATGCGATGCGAGTGGGCTGTGGTCGTGAGGAAGAGGAAGAGACGCGAAGATGGGAGAGGTATTAAAGGAAGAGGGAGGAAGAGGCTGGCGATCCGTGATCCGGACTCGGCACTCGGCGTCTTGGCGAGGACTTGGATGGATGGAGGGTGGAGGGTGGAGAAGGCTCGAAAGGCCAAAAGAGACTCGATGGGGGAACCTATTGATAGAAGGCGCCGGTTCGTGGCTTGCGGCTAACGACTCGATGGGAAGACCATGTGCCTCGTGGTGAAAGTCGTGGGCGAGTGTCGACCCAGTGCTGTCTTTGAATGAGAAGAAGAAGGCGAAGACGGGGACCCTCCTGGTAGAAAAGGGACGAGAGACCTGAAAATAGATGGATTATTAAAAAGGAAAAAAAAAAAAAGGAGGATGCGGGGGAAAGAAAAAAGACGCTGGGATGCAGCCGGGTCAGGTAAGACTTTGGCCGCAGGCGGTTGAAAGCAGAGGAGGGGGGGAATGGAGATGTTGGGGGCAGAAATCGAGGATGGTTGATGCCCTTCTAGTACGGAGTAGAGCTGACGGGTCGTGCTGAGCTAGTCCCGGGTCTCACAGCACGCGCTCGACTGAAGACGAGTCATGGCTCCATGATCCTGCTGAAGGCGGCGAGACATCTAGTATTCCCCACGACTCACAGATGATCGCCAAGGACGTGCGCCCTCCTGCTGATTCCCGTCATTCCCAGCCTGGCGATCCAAACAGCCCCCTCAGGACTGCTCGTTGCGATGCCGATGAATGCAAGGCAACATTCGATGAATGCAAGGCAACATTCGATGAATGAAAGGCAACATCCGAACTCGAAGTGCCGTGGACTGGCCCTTCCATGGACAAGTACGGAGTAGTAGTAGGTACATGTAGTACGGAGTGCATCCTGTTCCCCTCGAGATCAGGACACAGTTCAGCGAGTCATGTCCACACAGTGCCGCCCTCTTTCCTTGTCCATCCTGGAAATTACGACCCTTTCCACACTGCGCTTACCTAAATCCCTCACGCGCCTCGGCCGCCTCTCTACGGAGTACATGTACCTAGAAGTGCTCCGTACGGCGTACGGAGTACTCGTAGTCCCTCTGTCTCCCTCTCTCTGCCTCTCTCTACTACGGAGTAGTACTCCGTACCCAGGTCGCCAAGATGCGAGATTCACACCCACAGAAGAATGGATGGATGCATCTTTGACCACGGGCAAAGACAGAGGTAGGTTCCTCGGTATTGCACGGAAGAGGCAATACTGCGTTCTCCTTGGTTCTGCTTGGTACCCGTCCAGACCATCCGGGTGCACGGAGCGTCGACCTCCGAGACGAGCCCCCGAGACAACATCACGCACGATGGAATCGAGGACCCTCAGCAACTGGCATGAGGATCACCGGATCGCTGCAACCGTGCCATCTTCGGCACCTGCACGAAAGCATCTCGCGACGAGCCGGCCTGGCAATCTTCTCGTCCTTTCACTCGTAGACGACAGTACGGAGTATATCTAGTAAGGTACTAGGTACCTGTACTATAGCTAGGTCCACCGCGCGCAGAACGAGTACTCGTAGGTAGTATCTACCTACTATAGTAGTACGAGCACACGGCGAGACACCCGACATGGGGCCGATGCATCTTGCAATGTGACGGCTGCAAGGAGCCGACAGCGCTCCTGACTTCTGCAGATTGCGGCGCGACCTTCCGGGGACGGCGAGGTCGGAATCCCTCACCCGCAGCAGCAGCATCACCAGCATCAGCATCACCGGCAGAGGCATCGTCGGCGTCGCGGTACGAGACGAGTACGGAGTACGGAGTACGAGCACGAGATCCACCTGGACTCGTGTGAACATTGAAGGTGACACTCCCGGCCAGATTACGTAATCACCACAGCCTCGCGGCCCACGTCCTTTCCACGATTCACGATCAATTCCATTCACGTCAGCCTTCCCGGCATCCAATCCTCATCCTCATCCTCATCCTCATCCTCGTCCGCCCACACCATCTCAACTCCCAACGCCCTCTCCGACAAGCCAGCCAGTGAAAGCACCCTATCCATCAGCGCGCACTCTGTTCTATTCCCCCATTCCCCCCATCGAGATCCTCCATCGAGTCTCC
>NIGD01000001.1:4204870-4380007 GCA_003055185.1 Escovopsis sp. TC
GGGGATTGGGTCAGCCCGGGGCGTCTTAGTCATCAGATGGCAGATTGGAGACTTGAACGGTTCCCAGTACGGAGTACATTCTCGGGTACTCCGTACATACCGGTAGTACTACTCCGTAGGACTAACCTGTATGGATACTACGGAGTACCTCCTGTAGTACGCGTACTGGGTCACGGGCCGAAACTTAGAAGCTGGCGGGTCGGGAGCTGGCGGGCGTACAGGTACCTAGAGTGGCCCTGGGCGGATGATTTTGGGGGTTTCCCCGCCTGGAGCGACCACTGAAGGAGCTCGAATCCACGCTGCGGGATGGACTCTACTCCGTACTAGCGCTCATGGAATTTGGCGTGGAGGAGGACGGGAATCCACCAGACGGATCAATGATGGCGGACGCATTCGATTGGATCCATGGATACGGAGTACGGAGTACATTGAGTGGTGCCGCTCAGGGGCGCGGGGCGGTGGCACGTGAAATGGGCGCAATTCGCACGGTAGACGGGTCGCTTCCGGCCCCGGTTGACAGTGCCAAGTGGTGCCTGCACAAGTTGCTCTCGTACGAGTACGAAGTACTCCGTACAGGTACTCGAGAATAAACGAGTGCCTAGAAAGAGTAAATTAAGTGCTATAAAGAAGGAAGGGTTCCTATCTCCTTAAAGAGCCTAGTAGGCTAGCTATCTGCTTACTCTGTTATTAAGATAACGTTCCTCTAATCTTAATTCTAACTTTAACACCTCCCTTACTAACAAGAAGCTGCCTATAGCTTTAAATCTATGCTTCTCCTCCTAAATAATCCTTTTAAATAATAGGCACTACCTTATTTTTATAGGTTTCCCTTGTAAAAGGGGAAGCTAAGCCTTTAAAGGCATCGTAGCTTTTAGGCGAATAAACAAGACTTAGACTAGCTAGCGTGCTACTACCCTTTGCCCCTTCTATTATTACTCCGCGTATTAAGCTTTCCTACCCTTTGCCCCTTCTATTATTACTCTACGTATTAAGCTTTCTATCCTTTACTTCTTCTTTCCTCTGCGAGCCTATAACAGCTACCTTAATAGTACCTTCTCCTCCGTTGCCTTATCCTATAGGTATCCTATCCTTGTTACAAAATGCTTTAACAAGTCCTTGTGCAGCACTACCTCCTTAGCCCCCTTTAATAGGGAACTATTAAGATTCTCTAGCACATAGGATATCCTTCTTACTTTCTTATATACTTTAAATAGTCTTCTCTACCTTGCCTCTAGCTTCGTAAGCTTTCCTTTTTATACTACTATAACAAAATCTCCTTCTTTAAACGCTTTGCCTATCCTCTATAAATAATAGTCTCTCTTTGCTATAAACTTCTCTTAATTTTCTTTAGCAACTCTATAAGAAGGTACGGATCGCAGGACCTCTTCTAGACCTCCGGATAAGTGTTGCTAACGGCTGTATAGGGCACTTAAGGACCGGAAGGTCTAAGTACAGAGGTAGCGTTGCTGTAAGCACTAACGTACAGAGACAGAGTCTAAAAGGTATACTAAAGGTTGCTTACTTTTAAAAGAAAGAAAAAAGAGTAAAGTTTATATAATATATACACTTACCTTTACGTTATTTAAGTCCTTAAGTCTAGCTTATATAATCTATAACTATATAATAGTTATAAGCTTATATAGTTTAAAAAAGAAACTAGAAACTTTTAATAAATAGAGCTTTATAATTACTAATTTAAAAACTTATATTTAACGAAAAAGAGATTATAATAGCTCTTTAAAAGGACTTAAAAAAGCTTTACTTAAAGTTTAACAAAGACTAGTTCTAATAGATCTAAGTACTTAAAAACACTGCTTTTACGCTTAAGATCTAGTCTAAAGTTAATCTAAGAGTAAACCTACTTAAATATAACCTTTATAAAGCTTTAAAAATGCTAACTATTAATAATACTTACTATTAAATAGCTGCTATAGCTACCTTTGCTTAAATTTAACCTTAAAGGCGTAGAAACCTTTGTTTAAAGGGAAGATTAAGCCTTTAAAACAAAAAAAAAAAAATAAACTACTCCTTAACTACTATAGATCTTAACAATATAAACCTAAGAGCTCTTAAGATTATATACTGTCTCTATATAAGTAAATACAATGCTAAACTTAAAAAACAAAAAAGTAAGCTATAGGCCTATAGCTAACTTAAGCTATAGATAACAAAAATAGTTAATAATAATATATATAATAATATTATATAAAGACTTACTAAAAGTAAAATTATAGTTATAACTTAAATAATAACTAAAGAGTTAATAGTAGCATTTGCTTTAAGTAAGCACGCTTAAAAGAAGATAGCTTAAGATAAGTATAAGGAAATACTTGCTAAAGGCTTAAAAGCAAGAAACAACGTAGAAAAGTAAATTAAGAAATTCTAGTATAAATATAGCATAATGCTTATACTTAATCTGCCTAAAGCTAAAGAGCTTATAGCAATTAAGAACTTCTTCTATACTACTAAACAGAAATTTAAGCTTAACTAGTTAATAAAAAAGCTTTTTAAACTTAATAAAGCAATTATAAAAAACAACGTCTTAAGCATTCTAAAGCTTAACAAGTATATTAAGTTCTTTAAGGCTAAGATTTAAGTAAAAAGAAAGCGTTCTTAAATCTTAATAGCTATTATTAGCAAGAAAAGCAAAAAGACTACTACTTTATCTATAACTATACTAACCCTTTAACCTTAGGTTAAAAAAGAAAAGAAAGCTTAGTCCTTATCTCTTTAGCAAAGAAAAAAAAAATTAAGCTATAGTAACTTTTAAAGCTATAGAAAAGACTAAGGCAAAAGGAGAGGAAAGGCTTATAGAAAAGGATATAAAAGCTTATACTTAGCTAAAGCAACAAAGAGTTTCTACTATATATACCCCTATAGAATCTTATATTAGTAAAAGCTTAAGGGGTATAAAGACGTTAAGTATACCTTTAGAAAAGTGCTTTATCTAAAGAACTTTAAGCGTATAAGTATAGTGCTTAAGAACATTAAAGGAAATAAGTAAGCTAACCTTTAAGCAACCCTTAAGAAAGTAAATTAAAACATAAAAAGGATAAAAGCTTTTAACTTAAAAAGGAAAAAAGTAAAGCTCCTTAGATTGCTTATAGCAACCCTTATTAACCTTATAGATCTCCTTTATCTACTTAACATAAGCATATTTATAACTATAGGAAAGCGCCTCTATTACTTACTCTTAAAGAGTACTATCTTTAACAATTATAGTATAACTTACTTTGTTAATAATTAAGCTTTACTAGTGCTTAACTCCTTTGTCTTATACAACTTAGATAAGATCGTTTAAGCAAGCTTAAGCAATTTCCTTATCCTTAAAAAAAGGAAATAAGTACTTTAAAAAGTACTAAATAGAAACTATAAAGAAAAGACTAAAGATCTTTAACTTAAGAACGTTATAGTTATAAAAAACTTTTATATAAATATTATCTTAGAAGCTAAGCTGTAAGAAGGTATAGATCGCAGGACCTCTTCCGGACCTCTAGATGAGTATTGCTGACGGCCGTACGGGGCACTTAAGGATCGGAAGGTCTAAGTACGGAGGTAGCGTTACCGTAAGTACTAACGTATAGAGACAGAGTCCGAAGGGTATACTAAAGGTTGCCTACTCTTAAAAGAAGGAAGAGAAAGTAGAGTCTACACAATATATACACTTACCTCTACGTTATTCGAGTCCTTAAGTCTAGCCTATGTAATCTATAACTGTATAATAGTTATAAGCTTGTGTAGTTTAAAAAGAAACTAGAAACTTCTAATAAACTAAGCAATATAATTATAACGTTAAAAACTTATATTTAACAAAAAAGAGATTACGATAGCTCCTTAAAAGGACTTAGAAAAGCTCTACTTAAAGTTTAACAGGGACTAGTTCTAGTAGATCTAGGCACTTAAAAACACCGCTTCTACGCTTAAAATCTAGTCTAAAGTCGATCTAAGGGCAGACCTACTCGAATATAACCCTTATAAAGCTCTAGAGATGCTAACTGTTAATAATACTTATTATTAAATAGCTGCTATAGCTGCCCTTGCTTAAATCTAACCTTAGCGGCGCAGAAACACTTGTTTAAGGGGAGGTTTAAGCCTTTAGGATAAAGAAGAAGAGACGGACTACTCCTTAACTACTATAGATCTTAACAATATAGACCTAAGAGCTCTTAAGATTATACACTGTTTCTATATAAGTAAATACAATGCTAAACTTAAAAAACAAAAAAGCAAGCTATAGGCCTATAGCTAACTTAAGCTATAGATAACAAAGATAGTTAACAACGATATATACAATAACATTATACAAAGACTCGCTAAAGGCAAAACTACGGTTATAACTTAGATAATAACTAAGGAGTTAATAGTAGCATTTGCCTTAAGTAAGCATGCATAGAAGAAGATAGCTTAAGATAAGTATAAGGAGGTACTTGCTAAAGGCTTAAAAGCAGGAAATAACGTAGAGAAGTAGATTAAGAAATTCTAGCATAAATATAGCGTAATGCTTACACTTAATCTACTTAAAGCTAAGAAGCTTATAGCAATTAAGAACTTCCTTTATGCTGCTAAACAGAAATTTAAGCTTAATTAGTTAACAAGAAAGCTCTTTAAACTTAATAAAGCAATTGCAAAAGACAACGTCTTAAGCATTCTAAAGCTTAACGAGTATATTAAGTTCTTTAAGGCTAAGATTTAAGCAAGAAGGAAGCGTTCTTAAATCTTAATAGCTGTTATTAGCAAGAAGAGCAAGGAAACTACTACTCTATCTATAACTATATTAACCCCTTAACCTTAGGTTAAAAGAGAAAAGAAAGCTTAGTCCTTATCCCCTTAGCAAGGAAAAGGAGAATTAAGCTACAGTAACTTTTAAAGCTATAGAAGAAACTAAGGTAGGAGGGGAAGAAGGGCTTATAGAAGAGGACAAGGAGGCTTATACTTAGCTAAAGCAACAGAGAGTTTTTACTATACGTACCCCTATAGAATCTCGCATTAGTAGAAGCCTAAGGGATACAGAGACGTTAAGTACGCCTTTAGAAGAGTACTTTATTTAAAGAACTCTAAGCGTATAAGTGTAGTGCTTAAGAACATTAAAGGAGATAAGTAGGCTAACCTCTAAGCAACCCTTAAGAAAGCAAACTAAGACATAAAGGGGACAGAAGCTTTTAACTTAAAAAGAAAGAAAGTAAAGCTCCTTAGATCGCTTATAGCAACCCTTATTAACCCTATAGATCTCCCTCGTCTACTTAATATAGGTATGTTTACGACTATAGGAAAGCGCTCTTATTACCTACTCTTAAAGAGCACTGTCTTTAACAATTATAGTACAACTTACCTTGTTAACGATTAAGCCTTGCTGTTGCCTAACTCCTTCGTCCTATACAACTTAGATAAGGTTGTTTAAGCAAGCTTAACCGATTTCCTTGTCCTTAGAAGAAGGAAACGAGTACTTTAAGGGGTACTAAATAGAAACTATAAGGAAAGGACTAAGGATCTTAAACTTAAGAACGTTATAGTTATAGAAGGCTTCTATGTAAATATCGTCTTAGAAGCTAAGCTGTCTAAGGCTAGAGTATAGTACAACAGCTTCAACTGTACTCTACGCTTTAGAGACCTAGAAGTAAGTATAGTAGTTGCCTAGCTTACTTACGCCTATAGCCTCGTTTTTATTAAATATAAGCCTCGTTCCTTCTATCCTTAGCATCCTTATAATCCCTATTTTAACGAATATATAGCTTTTAAGCTTAGATTAAGCATTCTCGCGGTTTAAAGAAGACTATTAAAGGACCTAGTAACCCTAAGGGAAAACAAAGAAGAGCTTTAGCATTTATGCTTAGGACACCTTAGCCCTAAGGCGCTAAGAGCACTTGTTTAAAACGCTTATAACGTTAAAATTAAGGGCACTAAACGCCTTAAGTGCAAGATTTGTATAAGGACTTATGCTACTTAGGTAGTGTCCTAAAGGGCCTTAGAAAGGCAAAGTATAAGGCTTTACTAGAAGATCTACTAGGACCTTTAAGAGTATAAGGAGGGGTACGATAATGCCTAATAGCTTATAACGATTAAAGACAAGTACAGCGGAATAATTAACATAAAACTACTCTTTAATAAGACCTATAACATAGTCTTTAACTCTCTTTTCTAATTTAAAAAGAAGGTTAAGAAGCAATACAGACTTGCGATTTATAAGATCCGTTAAGATAATAAAAAGGCAGTAATCGCGATTAAAGGGCTTACCTAATACTAAGAATAGGTAAACTTAGAGGGCATTAATCTTAAGCTTACACTACTATATACGTATAAACTAAATAGTATAGTAGAGTAAGCAGGGCAAGAGATTATACTTAAGCAGATTAAAATGTAAAAGGGAGCCTATCTGCTTAAGGAGCTATAGCCTAAGACTATAAGGGCAGCTGCTTATCTCTATAACATTAGTCCTTTTTAAAGCAATAGAATAAGAGCCTTAATTAACAAGCTTAAACAGTAGTTCTAAGATAACGCTTTAAACTTAATTTATAATTACTTCGTAGACTTAAGGCCTAGCTAAGATAGCATTTACGCCTATAGCTATAAAGCATATTGCTTTAATAAAGATCGCGAAGCAGGAAGGAATTAAAGGTTCTTTAAGACAAGCCTAAAAGCGTATATTAGCTATCTTATAGGCTACGTCTCCTTAAACATATATTAAGTATAGCTTTTAGATAAGGAATAAGTTATAGAATTAAGGAATATAAAGTTTAATAAACGCTATTTCTTTAACTTATATAACAAAGATAAGCTAAAGCCTAAGATCTTTAAACTTAATTAAGAAAGATATAAGATCAAAGAAGATAAGGAAGAAGACTATATATAGTATAGAACCTCCCTTTAAGAGCAGCTAAGAAGGCTCTTGTTTAAGATCTAGGTATAGCAGGCTGTACCTAAGGGGGCAAGAAAGGTAGAAACAGAGGTTTTAGCCTTAAACGAGGAACTCTTAGAAAAGGGTAAATTGTTATAAAATAATAATAAGACAAAGGATTCTTAAAACTGTACTTTAGTACGCAAAAAAGGAGCTCTTATAGGACTCTAAATACCTTAAGAGACTCTAAGAATTAAAGCAGGAGCTAGATTAAACACTTACACAGAGACTATAATAAGTCTAGTAAGGAGTTCTAACTAAGCTTAAGAGGATATAGACTAAACATAAGAAGTACTAAGCCTAATACCTTAGCTAAGAAGAAGTAATAGGATTTATAAGCAATATATATACTTAATAATCTTAGGGATAAGCATAGCTACGTTTAAACACTTCTATTATATACAATCCCTAAAGACAAAGGATATAAAGCACTTTAAGACCTTCTTTGCAGTAGTAACGAATTTGCTCTAGCTAAACTTAGCATTAAGGCAAGGCGCGGTTCTTATAGCCTTTACAGAGAGCTTTAAGGACCTCTTAAGGCCGCTAAACAACTAGAGAGAGCTTAAAAAACATAAATTTAAGGACTTATTTAAGGCAGTAGCTAATAAGGAGTTTAGATCCCTTTAAAATAAGGGAATATAAGAGGAAATAAACTAAGCTAATGCTCTAGTTAGACCTCTACTAACGAGATAGGTATTTACCTATAAGCTTAATTAGGATAGAAACCTTAAGAGATGCAAAGCTTGTTTTATTGTTAAAGGAGACCTCTAAGATGCCTTAACTATCGAAGGGATATACGCTATAACTCTTGCTGTACAATTATTTTACGTACTAGTAGCGATTATAGCAAGGTTTAACTATAAGTTAAAGAAGTTTAACGTTAAGAACGCGTTTCTAAACGTAAGGAGAAATAAAGACACGATTTTAGTTATATATAACCTTCCTAAGGGATATCGCAAGAATAGAAAGTGCCTAAAGCTCGTTAAGGCCTTTTATAGGCTTAAAGACTTACCTAGGCTATAGTTTAAGGAGTTCTTTAGGACACTTAAGAGCCTTAGACTAAAGGGAAGCAAAAAGGAACTATACCTCTTCTTTACTCTAGAACGAGATCTCTTTGTTGTCTTTTACGTAGACGATATTATAGTTGCGTATTATAAAGACAATAAGACTCTTTATTAAGAGAAAATTAAGGGTCTCTAAGCTAAATACAAGATGTATTGTAAGAAGGTACGGATCGCAGGACCTCTTCCGGACCTCCGGATGAGTGTTGCTGACGGCCGTACGGGGCACTCAAGGACCGGAAGGTCTAAGTACGGAGGTAGCGTTACTGTAAGCACCGACGTACAGAGACAGAGTCTAAAGGGTATACTAAAGGTTGCCTACTCTCGAAAGAAGGAAGAGAGAGTAGAGTCTACACAATACACACACTTACCCCTACGTTATTCGAGTCCCTAAGTCTAGCCTATGTGATCTATAACTGTATAATAGTTATAAGCCTGTGTAGTTTAAAAAGGAAACTAGAAACTTCTAATAGACTAAGCTTTGCAATTACTAATTTAGAAACTTATATTTAACAAAAAAGAGATTACAATAGCTCCTTAAAAGGACTTAGAAAAGCTCTACTTAAAGTTTAATAAGGACTAGTTCCGATAGATCTAGGTACTTAAAAACACTGCTTCCGTGCTTAAGATCTAGTCTAAAGTCGATCTAGGAGCAGACCTACTTGAATATAACCCTTATAAAGCTCTAGAGATGCTAACTGTCGATAACACTTGCTATTAAATAGCTGTAACAGCTGCCCTTGCTTAAATTTAACCTTAGAGGCGTAGAAACCTTCGTTTAAGGGGAGGATTAAGCCTCTAGGAAAGAGAAGAAAAGACAGACTACTCCTTAACTACTATAGATCTTAATAATATAGACCTAGGAGCTCTTAAGATTACATACCGTCTCTATATAAGTAAATATAATGCTAAACTTAAAAAACAGAAAAGCAAGCTGCAGGCTTACAGCTAACTTAAGCTATAGATAACGAAGACAGTTAACGACGACATATACAACAACATTATACAAAGACTCGCTAGAGGCGAAATCGCGGTTACGACTTAGATAATAACTAAGGAGTTAATAGTAGTATTTGCCCTAAGTAAGCACGCTTAGAAAAAGATAGCTTAAGATAAGTATAAGGAGGTGCTCGCTAAAGGCTTAAAAGCAGGAAACAACGCAGAGAAGTAGATTAAGAAATTTTAGCATAAACATAGCGTAATGCTTATACTTAATCTGCCTAAAGCTAAGGAGCTTACAGCGATTAAGAACTTCCTTTGTGCTACTAAATAGAAATTTAAGCTTAACTAGTTAACGAGAAAGCTCTCTAAACTTAATAAGGCAATCGCAAAAGACGATGTCTTAAGCATTCTAAAGCTTAACAAGTATATTAAGTTCTTTAAGGCTAAGATTTAAGCAAGAAGGAAGCGTTCTTAAATCTTAATAGCTATTATTAGCGAGAAGAGCAAAGAAACTACTACTCTGTCTACGACTATATTAACCCCTTAACCTTAGGTTAAGAAAGAAAAGAGAGCTTAGTCCCTGTCTCCTTAGCAAAGAAAGGAAGAATTAAGCCGTAGCAACTTTTAAGGCTGTAGAAGAGACTAAGGCAGGAGGGGAGGAAGGGCTCGTAGAGGAGGACGTAAAAGCTTATACTTAGCTAGAGCAACAGAGAGTTTCTACTATACGTACCCCTATAGAATCTTGTATTAGTAGAAGCCTAAGGGGTACAGAGACGTTAAGTACGCCTTTAAAAGAGTACTTTATCTAAAGAACTCTAAGCGTGCAAGTGTAGTGCTTAAGAATATTAAGGGAGATAAGTAAGCTAACCTCTAAGCAACCCTTAAGAAAGCAAACTAGGACATAAAGGGGATAGAAGCTTCTAACTTAAAAGGGAAGAAAGTAAAGCTCCTTAGATCGCTTACAGCAACCCTTATTAACCCTATAGATCTCCCTTGTCTACTTAACATAGGTATGTTTACGACTATAAGAAAGCGCCCCTATTACCTACTCTTAGAAAGCACTGTCTTTAACAATTATAGTATAACTTACCTCGTTAACGATTAAGCCCTACTAAAGCCTAACTCCTTTGTCCTATGCAACTTAAATAAGGTTGTTTAAGCAGGCTTAACTAATTTCCCTGTCCTTAAAAGAGGGAAACGAGTACTTTAAGGGGTACTAAATAAAAACTATAGGGAAAGGACCGAAGATCTTAAACTTAAGAACGTTGCAGTTATAAAGGGCTTCTATGTAAATATTATCTTAGAAGCTAAGCTGTTTAAGGCCAGAGTATGGTACAACGGCTTCAACTGTACTCTACGCTTCGGAGACCTAGAAGTAAGTGTAGTAGTCGCCTAGCTTACTCGCGCCTATAGCCTCGTTTTTATTAAATATAAGCCTCGTTCCTTCTATCCTTAGCATCCCTATAATCCCTATCTTAACAAATACGCAGCTTTTAAGCTTAGATTAAGCATTCTCGCAGTTTAAAGAAGACTATTAAGAGACCTAGCAACCTTAAGGGAAAACAAAGAAAAGCTCTAGTATTTACGCTTAGGACATCTTAGCCCTAAGGCACTAAGGGCGCTCGTCTAAAACGCTCGCAACGTTAAAATTAAGGGCACTAAACGCCTTAAGTGCGAGATTTACGTAAAGACTTATACTACTTAGGTAGTATCCTAAAGGGCCTTAGAAAGGCAGAGTATAAGGCCCTACTAGAGGATCTACTAGGACCTTTAAGAGTATAAGGAGGGGTACGATAATGCTTAATAGCTTATAACAATTAAAGACAAGTACAGCAGAATAATTAACGTAAGACTACTCCTTAACAAGACTTATAACATAGTCTTTAACTCGCTTTTCTAATTTAAGAAGAAGGTTAAGAAGCAATATAGACTTGCGATTTATAAGATCTGTTAAGACAATAAAAAGGCAGTAATCGCGATTAAAGGGCTTACCTAATACTAAGAATAGGCAAACTTAGAGGGCATTGATCTTAAGCTTACACTACTATACACGTATAAACTAAATAGTATAGTAAAGCGAGCAGGGCAAGAGATTATACTTAAGCAGATTAAAATGCAAAAGGGAGCCTATCTGCCTAAGGAGCTGTAGCCTAAGACCGTAAGGGTAGCTGCCTATCTCTATAACATTAGTCCCTCTTGAAGCAACAGAATAAGAGCCCTAATCGATAAGCTTGAACAGTAGTTCTAAGACAACGCTCTGAACTCGATTTGTAATTACTTTATAGACTTAAGGCCTAGCTAGGATAGCATTTACGCCTATAGCTGCAAAGCATATTGCTTTAACAGAGATCGTAAAGCAGGGAGGAATTAAAGGTTCTTTAAGACGAGCTTAAAAGCGTATATTAGCTATCTCGTAGGCTACGTCTCCTTAAACATATATTAAGTATAGCTCTTTAATAAGGAATAAGTTATAGAATTAAGGAATGTAAGGTTTAATAAATGCTATTTCTTTAACTCGTATAACAAAAATAAGCTAGAACCTAAGATCCCTAAACTTAATTAGGAAAGATATAAGGTCGAAGAAGATAAGGCAGAAGACTATATGTAGTATAGAACCTTTCTTTAAGAGCAGCTAAGAAGGCTCTTGTTTAAGATCTAAGTATAGCAGGCTGCACCTAAGGGGGCAAGAGAGGTAGAAACAAAGGTTTTAGCCTTAAACGAGGAACTCTTAGAAGAGGGTAAATCGTTATAAAATAATAATAAGATAAAGGATTCTTAAGACCGTACTCTAGTACGTAAGAAAGGAGCTCCTACGGGACTTTAAACACCTTAAGAGACTCTAAGAATTAAAGCAGGAGCTAGATTAAACACTTACACAGAGACTACAATAAGTCTAGTAAAGAGTTCTAACTAAGCTTAAGAGGATATAAACTAAACACAAGAAGTGCTAAGTCTAACACCTTAACTAAGAAGAAGTAATAGGATTCGTAAGCAACAAATGTACTTAATAATCTTAGGGATAAGCATAGCTACGTTTAGACATTTCTGTTACATTTAACCCTTAAAGACAAGGGACATAAAGCACTTTAAGACCTTCTTCGCGGTAGTAACGAATTCGCTCTAGCTAAACTTAGCATTAAGGCAAGGCGCAGTTCCTTTAGCCTTTACAGAGAGCTTTAAGGACCTCCTAAGGCCGCCGAATAACTAAAAAAAGCTTAAAAAACACAAATTTAAGGACTTATTTAAGGCAGTAGCTAATAAAGAGTTTAGATCCCTTTAAAATAAGGGAACGTAGGAGGAAATAGACCGAGCTAATGCTCTAGTTAGACCTCTACTAACAAGATAGGTATTTACCTATAAGCTTAATTAGGATAGAAACCTTAAGAAATGCAAAGCTCGTTTTATCGTTAAAGGAGACCTCTAAGATGCCTTAACTATCGAAGGGACGTACGCTACGACTCTTGCTATATAATTATTTTGCGTACTAGTAGCGATTACAGCAAGGTTTAACTACAAGTTAAAGAAGTTTAACGTTAAGAACGCGTTTCTAAACGCAAAGAGAAATAAAGACACGATTCTAGTTATATATAACCTTCCTAAGGGATATCGTAAGAATAGAAAGTGCCTAAAGCTCGTTAAGGCCCTTTATAAGCTTAAAGACTTACCTAAGCTGTAGTTTAAGGAGTTCTCTAGGACACTTAAGAGCCTTAGACTAAAGGGAAGCGAAGAGGAACTATGCCTCTTCTTTACTCTAAAACAAGATCTCTTTGTTGTCTTTTACGTAGACAACATTATAGTTGCGTATTACAAAGACAATAAGACTCTCTATTAAGAGAAAATTAAGGGTCTCTAAGCTAAATACAAGATGCATAATAAGGGAAACGTAGAATAGTTCCTTAGAATTAGGCTTATAAGAGTATAAGAAGAGCAGAAGATTTACCTCTCGCTTAACTTATACATCGAGAAGGTAGCTATAAGGTTTAACCTTGTAGACAAGAAACGTTAACCTTCTGTGCTAATCTTATTATCTTTAACACTTAAAAAGACAAAAGTTAAGGCTATAAAAGAGTTAGTTAAGCTTTATTAAGAGAAAATAAGGTCTATCCTCTATGCTGCTGTTATAACAAGACCGGATATCTTATACGTAGCCTCGCTGTTGTCGCGCTTCCTTATTAATCTAAGAGATAAGCATTACAAGGCAGCTAATTAGACGATCGAATACCTCTATGCGTAGAGGAGAACCTTACTTGTTTATAGGGAGATCGGAGATATAAGAGTCCTTATAGTAAGCAGTAATGCCTCCTTTGCTAATAACGAAGAGACTAGGAAGTCTTTACAAGGATATATTATAACCCTCTATAGAGGCCTAATACTCTAGAATGCTACTCGTTAAGAGACGGTAACAACATTAAGCACTAAGGCTAAGTTACTCGCTTTAAACTAAGTCGCGAAGGAGACCTATGCAATTAAGCGCCTCTTTAATAAGATAAGATTTAACCTATAAGAAAGGTTTACTATTGCGTATAACAATCTCTAGACTATACGCCTTGTTATTAGAGACTCTAGAAGAGTAAATACGAGATTAAGGTATATAGAAATCTAAGCGATGTAGGCTTGGCAAGAGTATAGAAGGGATGCTATAGACATTTAGTTTGTGCTATTGCGAAATATGCTAGCGGATAGGCTTATAAAGCTACTTGTAAGACAGAGGTTTAAGCATTTCTAAGCACTCTTAAACATAAGAGAATTGCTAAGCGAGAATGTATTAAAAAGAAAGGCCTAAGCTAGCTTAAAAGCGGGAGATTATATAAGACAGAGGTTATGCGTAGCTAATCTTAACCTTAAAAATAAAGAAAATAGAGCAATATAGCTTAGTAGAAGAGCAATAGAAGGCTTATTAAGGAAACAAAGGAGCGTATCCTTTACTCTATCTTGCTAATAGCACGATACTTCGTAATCTTCTCCTGCATACCCTTAGTATAGGCAGCGTAGCCCTTAGCTATAGCAAGATCTTTAGCCTTAGGATCCTTATAATTAAGAGGACTAAGGAGCACTAGATTATTAATCTTAAACTAGACGATGTCCTTAAGCTAACCTACAAAAGCCTTTGCCCCTTAGAAAATAGAGTTAGACTTATCTTTATATAAAGCAAGAGGACAGAGAGCTTACCGGGAAATTGTTATTGCTAAGCTTCTTAACTACTATGTTAAGGATAAAGCGGTATATTAAAGGACTAAGAATAAGGTTAACGCTTAATATATAGCAAAGCAGAGAGAGGATATATATATACATTGCAGCAAGAGTTGCTTAAGGCGTAGTTGCAGTAGCAAAGCGAGCTAACGCTTAAGACGCAGCAACAAAAGAAGTTGAATTTTTAGCTAGCAGCAAGAGCCTAAACGCAGCTAATGCAAAGGTATTAAAAAGCGTTACTAACCGCCTACCTAGCCTACTTTACAGCTTTCCTTTTATTATACACAAAGTTCTCCTAATCGTTAATAGGCTAAGGAAGCATCTTGTTTATAGATTCCTTAGAAACTAAGATTAAAGGAGAACAACGAACCTAGGAAACAGAACCTTAACTTCCTAAGGCTTAGCGCTTACGAGAAGATCGTAGAATAGCTAGGGGGGCTAGACGCTTTAAAGGAGTTGTTTTTAAGACTAGCTTAGAGGGGGTATTCCTCTTTGTTCAAGTTAGTAGCGATTTTTAAAGAGCAGAGGCAGGCCCTTTAGCCTTAGGTTTCGACGCAGCTTTTAACTTAAGCAAAAACTTAACCTAAGCAGCGTTTAAGACTAAAGGATTAAACAACGCAAGAAATCGCTAAAGTTAAGGAAGAAAAGAGAGACTGTTTAGACGGGTAACTACTTAAGGAACGCTAAGGAGTAAGGCTTTTAATATTACTTATTTAAGATATTCGTGCTACTAAATAAGGAAGCTCTCCTTGTCCTTAGTTTAGTTTAAAATTAGTTTACGAACTCTTAAACATAAAGAACAAGGAAATATACCTTAATACCTATACGATTCCCCTTTAATTTATTAATACGTTCTATAATCTAGACTCTTATGTCCTCTATCTCCTCCTTGCTAAGAAGAACAAAGCTTTTATCGCTTACGTTACAAGCCTTAGCTTAAACAAGGGCTTTACTTTTAGGAGGGGGAGGCAGGGCAAGAGGGCACGAATCTAGCTCTTTGTAAGCATAATCGGGGATCTAGCTTAAGGGGCGATTTAATTTCTTAGCAGGCAGCGACCTTAAACAAGGGGACCTGCGAGAATAGGAATTAGGGGGGTAAAGTACTTGCCCTACTAGCTTTCTAGCTACATAAGAATCCCTCTGCTTAAAGGAAACACTTAGTAAGATAAGAAAGGAGAACAAAGGAAGAAAGGACATACTTAAAGGGGAGACTTAGGGGGTGTAGGGCCTTTACTAGCACTGTTACTGTCCTTATTAGACTCCTTACTTAAGGAAGAAGAGGTCTCTGCCTTACTCTCTCTTTCTTCTTTTCTATCTTCTATTTCCTTATCCTTATACAACTTAAGGACCTTGTCTCTAGCTTTAAGGGCTAGACTCTTAATCTAGTTATTAACTAAGTCTACGATATCTTAATCTTAAACTTGTTTAGGGGAGGGATAGAAAAAAGAAGGACGATCGTCCTATAAAGACTTAATATTAGAATAAACCTAATCGCTAAAATTAAAGCTAGCTAGATCTAGCGATTTAAAGCGTTAAGTAGGCTATACTAAAGAAGGAGAAACAAGATCTCTTAAAGCTATAGAACGCTGCATAGCTTTGTAAAACCCCCCTTTAAAAGCAAGTAAGGAGATAGATTGCGAAAAGGAAGAAAGAGCGTCTTAAGCTAGTACGCTTAACCTTCGACGAATACGAGAAGGAGACGGCTAAGGGGTCTTATAGACTACTTAAGAAGGGGACAAATGCAGAGCTTTGCGAATCTTAAGAGGAGAAAGGTATAAACCCCCTTGTTTTTTAGACAAAGGCAAAGGACTTATAATAAGGAAGAGGCCTAGAATACAAGAATTAGCTAACAACCTACTAAATTAAACAGCAATGCAACCCCTTGATTAAACACTGCTACAAGACCTACTTTAATTAACGAGATAATAGACAAGGCAAGGTACGGTTATGTAAATAAGCTTAAAGACAAGTGCAAGGGTGCCCTTAGAGATAATAAAGAACAAAGGAAAAGGAAGGGCTAGAGAGAGCCCTGCAACAACAACACTTAAACGCTTAAACAGGCTAAGGGCACGTGCCTATACGCATAGGAGGATTAATTTACTTAATTAAGGCTAAAAGGAGAGTTGTTTAAGGAGAGCCCTTAAAAGGAAGTTAAACTAACTAATTAAAAGAGAAGGATCTTAAAGGAGGTAAATTACACCGAAGAGTAAGCCTTAATATACAGAAAATTAAAGTCTTAAAAGGAAGGGAACCTTAACACTAGCGATTTAGAGTATATAAGCAGTTAACGGAGTGCGAATACCTTTATCGACTAAGGGGGTATGTAAGAAGGTACGGATCGCAGGACCTTTTCTAGACCTCTAGATAAGTGTTGCTAACGGCTATACAAGGCACTTAAGGACTAGAAGGTCTAAGTACGGAGGTAGCGTTACCGTAAGCACCGACGTACAGAGATAGAGTCTAAAGGGTATACTAGAGGTTGCCTACTCTTAAAAGAAGGAAGAGAGAGTAGAGTCTACACAATACACACACTTACCCCTACGTTATTCGAGTCCCTAAGTCTAGCCTATGTGATCTATAACTGTATGACATGTATAATAAGGGAAACGTAGAATAGTTCCTTAGAATTAGGCTTATATAAGTATAAGAAGAGCAGAAGATTTACCTCTTGCTTAACTTATACATTAAGAAGGTAGCTACAAGGTTTAACCTTATAGATAGGAAACGTTAACCTTCTATACTAATCCTATTATCTTTAACACTTAAAAAGATAGAAGTTAAGGCTATAAAAGAGTTAGTTAAGCTCTATTAAGAGAAAATAAGGTTTATCTTCTATGCTGCTGTTATAATAAGACTAGATATCTTATACGTAGCTTCGCTATTGTTGCGCTTCCTTATTAATCTAGGAGATAAGCATTACAAGGCAGCTAATTAAACGATCGAATACCTCTATACGTAAAGGAGAACCTTACTCGTTTATAAGGGGATCAGAGATATAAGAGTCCTTATAGTAAGCAGTAATACCTCCTTTGCTAATAATAAAGAGACTAGGAAGTCTTTATAAGGATATATTATAACCTTTTATAGAGGCTTAATACTCTAGAATGCTACTCGTTAAGAGACAGTAACAACATTAAGCACTAAGGCTAAGTTACTTGCTTTAAACTAAGTTGCGAAGGAGACCTATACAATTAAGCGTCTCTTTAATAAGATAAGATTTAACCTACGAGAAAGGTTTACTATTACGTATAACAATCTCTAGACTATACGTCTTATTATTAGAGACTTTAGAAGAGTAAATATAAGATTAAGGTATATAGAAATCTAAGCAATATAAGCTAAGCAAGAGTATAGAAGGGATGCTATAGACATTTAGTTTATGCTATCGTAAGATATGCTAGCGGATAAGCTTATAAAGCTACTTGTAAAGCAGAGGTTTAAGCATTTCTAAGCACTCCTAAACATAAGAGAATTGCTAAGCAAGAATGTATTAAAAAGAAAGGCCTAAGCTAGCTTAAAAGCAGGAGATTGTATAAGACAGAGGTTGTGCGTAGCTAATCTTAACCTTAAAAATAAAGAAAATAGAGTAATATAGCTTAGTAGAAGAGCAATAGAAGGCTTATTAAGGAAATAAAGGAGTATATCTTTTACTCTATCTTGCTAACGGTATAATACTTTGTAATCTTCTTCTATATACCCTTAGTATAGGCAGCGTAGCCCTTAGCTATAGCAAGATCTTTAGCCTTAGGATCCTTATAATCGAAAGGACTAAAGAGCACTAGATTATTAATCTTAAACTAGACGATGTCCCTAAGCTAACCTACAAAAGCCTTTACCCCTTAGAAAATAGAGTTAAACTTATCTTTATATAAAGCAAAAGGATAGAAAGCTTACTAAGAGATCGTTGTTGCTAAGCTTCTTAACTACTATGTTAAAGATAAAGTAGTATATTAAAGGACTAAGAATAAGGTTAACGCTTAATATATAGCAAAGCAAAGAAAGGATATATATATACATTGCAGCAAAAGTTGCCTAAAGCACAGTTGCAGCAGCGAAGCAAGCTAACGCTTAAGACACAGCAACGAAAGAAGTTAAATTTTTAGCTAGCAGTAAGAGCACGAACGTAGCTAATGCAAAGGTATTAAAAGGCATTACTAACCGCCTACCTATCCTGCTTAGCAGCTTTCCTTTTATTGTATATAAAGTTCTCTTAATCGTTAATAAACTAAGGAAGCATCTTATCTATAGATTCCTTAGAAACTAAGATTAAAGGAGAATAGTAAACCTAGGAAACAGAACCTTAACTTCCTAAGGCTTAGCGCTTACGAAAAGATTATAGAGTAGCTAAGGGGGCTAGACGCTTTAAAGGAGTTGTTTTTAAGACTAGCTTAGAAGGGGTATTTTTCTTTGTTTAAGTTAGCAGCGATTTTTAAGGAATAAAGGCACGCCCCTTAGCTTTAGGTTTTAACGCAGCTTTTAGCTTAGGTAGGGACTTAACCTAAGCAGCGTTTAAGACTAAGGGATTAAACAACGTAAGAAATCGCTAAAGTTAAGGAAGAAAGGAGAGACTGTTTAAACAAGTAACTACCTAAGGAACGCTAGGGAGCAAGGCTTTTAACATTGTCTATTTAAGATATTTGTGCTACTAAATAAGAAAGCATTCCTTGTCCTTAGTTTAGTTTAAAATTAGTTTATAAACTCTTAAACATAAAAAAAGAAGAGATATACCTTAGTGCTTATATAGTTCCCCTTTAATTTATTAATGCGTTCTACGATCTAAGCCTATATATCCTTTATCTCCTCTTTGCTAAAAGGAACAAAGCTCTTATTGCTTACGTTATAAGCCTTAGCCTAAACAAGGGCTTTACCTTTAGGAGAAGGTAGCAGGGCAGGAGGGCGCGAATCTAGCTCTTTGTAAGTATAATCGTAGATCTAGCTTAAGGGGCGATTTAATTTCTTAGTAAGCAGCAACCTTAAACAAGGGGACCTATAAGAATAGGAATTAAGGGGGTAGAGCACTTGCCTTACTAGCTTTCTAGCTATATAAGAATCCTTTTGCTTAAAAGAAACACTTAGTAAGATAAGAAAGGAGAACAAAGGAAGAGAGGATATACTTAAAGGGGAGACTTAAGGGGTACAGGGCCTTTACTAGTACTGTTACTGTCCTTATTAGACTCCTTACTTAAGGAGGAAGAGGCCTTTGCTTTACTTTCTTCTTCCTTTTCTTCTTTATCTTCTATTTCCTTATCCTTATATAACTTAAGGATCTTGTCTCTAGCTTTAAGGGCTAGACTCTTAATATAGTTATTAACTAAGTCTACGATATCTTAATCTTAAACTTGTTTAAGGGAAGAACAGAGAAAAGAAGAATAATCGTCCTATAAAGATTTAATATTAGAATAAACCTAATCGCTAAAATTAAAGCTAGCTAGATTTAGCGATTTAGAGCGTTAAGTAAGCTATACTAAAGAAGGAAAAACAAGATCTCTTAAAGCTATAGAACGCTGTATAGCTTTATAAAACCTCCCTTTAAAAGCGAGTAGGGAGATAGATCGTAAGAAGGAAGAAAGAGCGTTTTAAGCTAGTACGCTTAACCTTTAATAAATACGAGAAGGAGACAGCTAAGGGGTTTTACGGACTACTTAAGAAGAAGACAAATATAAAGCTTTACGAATCTTAAGAGGAAGAGGGTATAAACCCCTTTGCTTTTTAAATAAAGGTAGAGGACTTATAATAAGGAAGAGGCCTAGAATGCGAGAATTAGCTAACAACCTACTAAATTAAATAGCAATACAACCTTTTAATTAAATACTGCTATAAGACCTACTTTAATTAACGAGATAATAGATAAGGCAAGGCACGGTTATGCAAATAAGCTTAAAGATAAGTATAAGGGTACCCTTAGAGATAATAAAGAATAAGGGAAAAGGAAGGGCTAGAGAGAGCTCTACAACAACAACACTTAAACGCTTAAACGGGCTAAGGGTATATGCTTATATATACAGGAGGATTAATTTACTTAATTAAAGCTAAAAGGAGAGTTGTTTAAGGAGAGCCCTTAAAAGGAAGTTAAACTAACTAATTAGGAGAGAGGGATCTTAAAGGAGGTAAATTATACTAAAGAGTAAGCCTTAATATATAGAAAATCGAGGTCCTAAAAGGAAGGGAACCTTAACACTAGCGATTTAGAGTATATAAGCAGTTAACGGAGTGCGAATACCCTTATTAACTAAGGGGGTGTGTAAGAAGGTACGGATTGTAGAACCTCTTTTAGACCTCCGGATAAGTGTTGCTGACGGCTATACAGGGTACTTAAGGATCGGAAGGTCTAAGTACGGAGGTAGCGTTACTGTAAGCACCGACGTACGGAGATAGAGTCTAAAGGGTATACTAGAGGTTGCCTACTCTTAAAAGAAGGAAGAGAGAGTAGAGTCTATATAATATATACACTTACCCCTACGTTATTCGAGTCCCTAAGTCTAGCCTATGTGATCCATAACTGTATGACATAAGCTGTTTAAGGCTAAAGTATAGTATAATAGCTTTAACTATACTTTACGCTTTAAAGATCTAGAAGTAAGTATAGTTATTGCTTAGCTTACCTATACCTATAGCCTTGTTTTTATTAAATATAAGCCTTGTTCTTTCTATCCTTAATATCCTTATAATCCTTATTTTAACGAATACGTAGCTTTTAAGCTTAGATTAAGCATTTTTATAGTTTAAAAGAAACTATTAAGAGACCTAGTAACCTTAAGGGAAAACAAAGAAGAGGTTTAGCATCTACGCTTAAGATACCTTAGCCCTAAGGCGCTAAAAGCACTTATTTAAAACGCTTATAACGTTAAAATTAAAAGCACTAAACGCCTTAAGTATAAGATTTATATAAGGACTTATACTACTTAGGTAGTATCTTAAAGGACCTTAGAAAGGTAGAGTATAAAACCTTACTAAAGGATTTACTAAGACCTTTAAGAGTATAAAAAGGGGTATAATAATGCTTAATAGCTTATAACAATTAAAAACAAGTATAGTAGAATAATTAACGTAAAACTACTCTTTAATAAGACTTATAATATAGTCTTTAACTTGCTTTTTGTTAAGGGATAGAATAGCAAAAGGCGTATTCCCTACGAAGGACCTTCGAATACCTAGAGAAGGGATATAAGAGGAGAGGCCCCTGCCTAGATTAAAGAAAGGGTTTAGAGATTAATGCTACGTTACTCTATACCCTACTATTTAACAACTACCTTTGCTATAAAGCTTTTACGAGATACTAGCGCACGCTTTACTACTTACCTTTAAACTAGCGTCTTTAATAGTTTAATCTTTCTTAAACCTTTACTACTAAAGTAAGGTTAACTAGTAAGAGGTAATGCTTATTTCTTAAAAAGCTTTACGTTAATAATAATTAAAAGCTGCTTTTTTATAGCTAGATCTTAGTGTTATCGTAGAAACCTAAAACCTTCTTTTTCTTAACCTTATTTTAACTCCCTTAATAATAACTAATAAGATAGCTAGTACTAATAATACTAACTATAGCTTTGCTAACTTCTTTAAGAAAAAGCTAGATAAACGCTTTATTAAAGCTATAGAAGAGCACTAAGTTTACTATAAACGTAAATACCTTAAGGAACTTATAAAAAAAAGAAACTTAACTTAAGACCTATTATAGTCGTAGACAGTAAACTTTAAGTTTATAGAAGGGCTGCTTAAGAGAAGCTACGTAAACGCCTTAAAGCTATTGCTGCTAAATCTATAATAATATAAAAGGAAATTATAAAGTAAGCTTTAAACCTTTTTAACAGCGCTATTAACTTACTTTTATACTTAGCTAAAGACTTTTACTACTAAGATAAACAAGGTTATCTTTAAAGTAGCTTCTTTTTTATTAAAAATTTATAGTAAATAGAATATATACCTTAAACTTAAATACGCTAAAAAGCTAAAGGATATATCGTTTAAGAATTTCTAAAAGTAGCTTAAAAGAGGCATTAACAATGCCTCTACCTACTGCTTTAACGTATATTTATAGATAGGTAGCTTTGTTTAAGCAAAGGGGATAAAGTTTATAACCTTCTTAGATATATATAAAGCTATTAAGACTAAACTCTTAGAGCTATTGCTACTACTTTTTTAAGTTTACTACTTCTTATAGCAATTACGTTTAGAACTATAGAACTAGATACTAAGCAGTAAGGTCCTAAAGAACTAGACGTAAATGTATACCTAAGGAGTAGTAGTAGAAACAATCTTAGAGAAAGAAATAATAACAATAATAACAACAATAACAATAATAGTAAGGATAGCTAACCTAGTACCCTTAGGCTTAGTAACAGCTTATACTAACTAGAACTAGCCCTTTTAGCTTATAGCTTATTTATAGCAACTTTATAGTTAGCGTGCTATAAAGCTAGTAAGCTACTTTAAGTATAGCAAGCCTTACTACTAAACGACCTATATAGCTGCTAGTTATAATACGTATAGTAGCAGTTAGTATACTATAGAACAATATAACTAATTGCTAGCTTAAGAGCAAAGTAGTAGTATAGCTACTGCTCTTAATAATAGACTTCTTAGTAAATCTTAGTACGCTTAGGAATTCGTAGGCTTTAAAGCTGCTATAGTTAGACTAGTACGTATCTAGATTAGCAGCAGATAAGTTAACGTAAACGCTCTTATAGACTTAGGTAGTAACGTTATACTCTTTAGCTAAAAGATTATAAGGAGTACGCTGCTCTTTCTTAGGCTTAGCATTAATATAGTATCTAAAGATACCTCCCTTAAGGTATATAAGAAGACCTTAAAGCTGTTTAAACTTAAGGATAACTAAGGAGTAGTAAAGAAGTGTTTACTTAACTATATAGTAGCAAATATTATAGATAACTTAATTTTAAAGATCTTATAGTTTAAGAAGATAAATCTATATATCTAGTAAAAAAAAGAGGAATAGAATTACTTCTTTTTAAAGGAAGCTCTTAGCTACTTTATTGCCCTTTTATAGGTTAAGAGCCTTATGTTCTTATATAGGTCTATAAGAATCCTAGCTATACTAAACGAGATAGAACTCTTAGATAACTAAGCTAGTAGCAAAACTATAGTAAAGCTTTTATAAAAATACAAGGACTATGCTTAAGTATTTAATTAGCAAGAGGTAGCTAAGCTAGTAAAGCTTAAAGGGAGGACGTATACGATAAAGCTCGTTAAAGGATCTAAGATACTATAAAGACCTATTTACTCTTTTACTGCAAAAGAGCTAAAGGTTCTTAAGGAATACCTTAAGGATATAACAAAGAAGGGCTAGATCTAAAGATTAATAAGCTTATATAGAGCTTTAGTACTTTTTATACTTAAGAAAAAGAAGAAGCTATAACTTTACGTTAACTACTAAGCGTTAAACTAGATAACTTATAAGAATAAAGCCCTTTTACTTTTAATCCTTAAAATCTTTAACTGCCTTAATAAAGCAAAAGTATTTATAAAGCTTAATCTAAAGGATACGTACTATTAAATACGTATCTACGAAGGAGACAAGTAAAAGACAGCATTTCGCTATAAATATAGCTACTTTAAATACTATATTATGCCCTTTAGCTTAATAAACGCCTTAGCTACCTTCTAAGAATATATTAATAATATACTTTAAGGCTTAATTAATTATACTTATATTGTTTATATTAATAACATCTTAATATATAGTAGCAAAGACGCTACATATACGTAGTATGTTTATAAGGTCCTTAATAGGTTAAGGATAGTAGGCCTTTTTATAAACCTAAAGAAGTATTAATTTTAAGTTAATATAGTATTATACCTAGGTTTTATAGTTTTACTAAAGAGAATCTATATAAAAAGAGAATATATTAAAGCAGTAGCGTAGTAGCTATAACCTTACAGCGTATATAATGTTTAGGCATTTCTAGGCTTTATAAGATTTTATTAACGCTTTATCTAGAATTATAGTAAAATAACAGCGCTACTTACTAACTTACTTAAAGGTATACTAAAGGGACCTTTCCTACTAAGTAGCAGTAAAGTTAAAGCATTTAAGGAGCTTAAACGCTGCTTTTAAAAAGAACTAGTACTAGTACATTTTAAGTTAACGGCCCTTATAAGAATATAAACTAACGCTTTAAAATTTGCTATTAGCGTAATCCTTTTGCAAAAGCAAGGAGGAGACTAGTACCTTATAGCGTATATATCGTAGAAGCTAACTAAACTAAAGCTAAGATACCTTATCCTTAATACTAAGATAATAGTAATTGTAAAAGCATTTATAACGTAAAGGCATTACTTAGTGTACGTTAACGATAAAGTTTAGGTATTTATAGATTACTTAAACTATAGTTACTTTATAGCAAAGATAAAGCTATTTAATAGGCAGGTTATAGCTTTAAATAGATTATTACCCTTTAACTTTTATATTAAATACTAACTAAGTAGCAATAACTTAGCTAATAGGTTATTAAGGAAGCTAAACCTTTAAGATAAGGAAGAAATTGCGCTAAAAAGGTATAGTATATTGCTTAAGTTCTTAAGGCGTTTTTATAGCAAAGAAGCTATAAATAGCGCAATTAATATTAAAAAGTTAAAGGACTAAGTAAAGACTTATATTTAAGGGAGGAGTAAGGACTTTATTTTTATAGCTTTATAGAACGTTTACTATAAGGATAACGCAGTTGCGCTAGTTATTTTTTTCTTTGCTAAGTTAGTGCTAATTATAGTATAGCGTATAAGCTACCTTTGTTAAGAGCTAGGTAAAGGAAACGAGTTAAACGCAGCAAAAGGTCCTATAGACTTAAGGCGAACCTACGTTAAAGATAACGTAACGTTGCTAAAGAAAGCCTTAACTTTAATAAAGTTGCTTTATTATATATAAAAGAAAAACGCTCTTTTTATAAACAGTAAAGTTATAGCTAAGCCTATAGATAAAAAACAAAGCTAGATAGCTAGTAAGGACTAGCTAATTTGCTTTAAAGGAAAAGTGTATATGCTACTAAGATTATAGATAAAGTTGCTTATAATATATTATAATAAGCTTAGCGTAAAGTACTAAGAAGTTAGCTAGATACTTACAGCGTTAGTAAAAAGCTACTACTAGAAAGGGATAAAGAAAAACGTAAAGTAGTATATATTAATGTGTATAGATTATTAACTAATAAAGCTATAGTACTATTAACCTTATAGCAAGTTAGTAGCGTTGCTAATGCTAGTATAGCTGTTTAAAGAAATCTTAATAAACTTTATTATAAGGCTCTTAAAGATAAAGGAATAGAACTATATGTATAACTTAATTCTTATTATTATAAACTACTTTATAAAGTACGCTATCTACGTTATAACCTAAAAGCAAATTAGCAGCAATAGACTAGCAACTCTTTTCCTTAAGTACATCTTTAAAAATTATAGGTTGCTAAAAGGGATTATAATAGATTAAAGGTTAGTTTTTATAAGTACTTTTTAGCAAAGTTTCTACTACTCCTTAGCGATAAAGCAGCGACTTAGCACCGCTTTCTACCTATAGACTAACAGCTAAACAGAACGCTAAAATTAGCTAATTAAGCACTACCTTTAGACCTTCTATAACAAAGACTAGCTTAATTAAGCTAACCTACTATAGTAAGCTTAATTTACGTATAATAATACAGTCTATAGTAGTAGCAGTAAAACACTTATATACTTACTATTTAGTTTCTACCTTTACGTACTAAACGCTAACATTAAGTAGCTATAGAAACAAATAAAGCTAAGCATATAGGTAAAAGAGATAGAAGCAGCGCGTAAATTAGCAGTAGAGTTACTATAAAAAGCCTAAGAAGATAATAAGAAGTAGTATAACACAAAGAAAAGCAAGGCTAGCTTTGCTGTTAAGGACTAAGTATTAATTTTAACGAAACACCTAAACTTATAGTAACCTACTAAGAAATTAGTAAAGAAGTATATAGAACCTTACTAGATTAAGAAAAAGGTTAGAATAAGCAGATTAGCTTTCTAGCTTTAATTACCTATATTAGTTAAAATTTATAACGTTTTTAATGTAGTTAACTTAGAGCTATATATATACTATAAAAAAGAAGCAAAAGAACTAATAGATTACCCCTTTTCTACTAATAAGACCTTTAAGATAAAAGCAATACTAAACTACTGCTATAAGAGTTAGCAATAATAATACTTAATTAAATAAGTAAGCTTCTTAGAGGTAGATAACTTATAGTAAACTTATAGTAACTTTACTTTAAAAGAGCTAATAGATAAGTATAAAGCAAAACTAAACAAAAGCAAAAGAGTAAAGCATAGTATAAAGCAAAAAAGATCTTAAAAAAGCAACTTTATTTATTTATTACTATAAAAGCTATAAGCTAAAGGTAAACTTTACGTAAACCTATCTATCCTTTATAATATCCTTATCCTTCTTATTTTTACCTTATTAGTACTATAACCTATTATTCCTTATATGCTTCCTTACCTTAAAAAAAATCTTTTTCTTCTTTTAAATAACTATAAAAAAGCAAAGCTATAGCATAATAGCAGTAAAGCAGTAGCGCTGCTTAGTTATTATTATTCTTTAACTTAGCAGTATAACAGCTATTATCGTTAATCTTAGAAGCCTTATAAGCTTAACAAATAAGCGTATTACTATTAGCAAAGATAGTATAAAGTAAGGCTATAAGGTTATTGTTTAAGTTAGCGGCTTAGGCGTAAGAGTTAGTAGTAAAGAAATAGCAAAGACATAGCAAAGAAAGAAAGAAAGTAAACTAACCTTAAGAGTATAAAAGGTAGCTTTAGTAAAGATATAGGTAGAGTTAGCTTAGTTAAAGGCTATATAAATTTCTAGCTCCTTAAAGGCAAAGAGGTAGCAATAATATATTGCCTTTGCTTCTTTCTTGCTTTTAGCGATTATCTTAAAGTAGTAGAAGTATACGTAAGCAAAAGCTTTATGCCTTTAACGCTAAAGGTTCTTAAGGTAGTTTTATAATAAGTTAGCAGCAAAGAATAAAAAAAAGAGAAGTACTTACGTAGCAAAGCTAAACGTAGTAGCACTTAGCTTTAAGAAAGTAAATAAAAAGGTAATATTTTTTAAAAATATAAAAGTACTTCTTTTTACCTTTCTTATAGTAGGTATACTTAAGGCTTATAGCTAAGAAGTAGGTTAAGAGCTATAAAGAAAAAGCAAGGGAAGAAGTACTTACTAAAGCTATTACTATATAAGGTAAGCTTAATAGCGTCCTTATCCTTAGTTAGATCTTTGTTAAGCTTTTAATAGTATATCTAGGCTATATAGCAGCAGTAAGACATATTATAGCTATAGCAAATTAGTAGCTATAACGCTAAAAAGCCCTAAGGAAAAGGATACTTATACAACAACCTAAACAGCTTTAGCGTTATTGCTACCGTTGCTATTAGCTATAGCATTGTTATTAAGCTTAGGCTTAGTGCTAAGGGCTTATAAAGATATAGCGTTAACAGAGGTACTGCCCTTTATAAGAACAGAAGGCTTAGTAAGGACATAAGAGCTACTGCTTATAGTTTCTTTAAAAAGCTTAAAGAAAGTACGCTTTTTCTTTGTAAAAGCTATAATAAAAGCAGTAGCAGCGTTTATAATAAGTTCTTATTTTTCCTATAATTAAATTAATTAGTAATAACGTTAAGAAGTAGCTATAGTATATAAGAAGCTAAAAAGAGGCGTATATATAGTAAGGAAGGAAGGAGGGTATAGATAAAGGTAGCAGCAATGTTCTTAAGGAAGATAAAGGAAGAAGAAAAGAAAAAAGAAAAAAAAAGAAAGAAGAAGGAGATAAAATAAGGTGCCTTAAAGGGGGGCCTTAAGGCCCTTAAGGCCTTAGAGCCTTATAAATTAAGCCTTAAGAACAACAAAAGGAAAAACAAGTATATAAGTATAAAAGTAAATACATTCTAAGGGAATAAAGAAAAAGGGTTAAAGCGTCTAAGGCAGAAGTAAAAGGCAGTAAAACGCTATAAAAGAATTAAGAAGTTATAGCAAAGTATAAGCAAAGTTATACTATAAGGCAAAACAAGAACGTAACGCGTAACGCTTAAACCTTAGGGGCAAGGTTATAGAAGAAGAGAAAGGCAAGCTATTAAAGGATAGAATAGTAAAAGGCGTATTCTTTGCAAAGGACCTTTAAATACTTAGAGAAGGGATATAAGAGGAGAGGCTTTTGCTTAGATTAGAGAAAGGGTTTAAAGATTAATGCTACGTTACTCTATACCTTACTGTCTAATAACTACCTTCGCTGTAAAGCCCTTGTAAGATACTAGCGCACGCCCTACTACTTACCTTCGAACTAGCGTCTTTAACACTTTTTTAATTTAAGAAGAAGGTTTAGAAGTAATATAAACTTATAATTTATAAGATCTATTAAAACAATAAAAAAGCAATAATTGTAATTAAAAGGCTTACCTAATACTAAGAATAAGCAAACTTAAAAGGCATTAATCTTAAGCTTATACCTTTATATACATATAAACTAAATAGTATAGTAAAGTAAGTAAGGCAAAAGATTATACTTAAGCAGATTAAAATACAAAAAGAAGCTTATTTACTTAAGGAGCTATAGCTTAAGACCGTAAAGGTAGCTGCTTATCTCTATAATATTAGTCTTTCTTAAAGCAATAGAATAAAAGCCTTAATTAACAAGCTTAAACAGTAGTTCTAAGACAATGCTCTAAACTTAATTTATAATTACTTTATAAACTTAAGGCTTAGCTAAGATAGCATTTACGCCTATAGCTATAAAGCATATTACTTTAATAAAGATCGTAAAGTAAAAAGGAACTAAAGGTTCTTTAAGATAAGCTTAAGAGCGTATATTAGCTATCTTATAAGCTACGTTTCCTTAAATATATATTAAGTATAGCTCCTTAATAAGGAATAAGTTATAAAATTAAGGAATATAAAGTTTAATAAACGCTATTTCTTTAACTTATATAACAAAGATAAGCTAAAGCTTAAGATCTTTAAACTTAATTAAAAAAGATATAAGATTAAAGAAGATAAGGAAAAAGACTATATATAGTATAGAACCTTTCTTTAAAAGCAGCTAAGGAAGCTTTTGTTTAAGATCTAGGTATAGTAGGCTATACCTAAGGGGGCAAGAGAGGTAGAAACAAAGGTTTTAGCCTTAAACAAAGAACTCTTAGAAGAAGGTAAATCGTTATAAAATAATAATAAAACAAAGGATTCTTAAAACTATACTTTAGTATATAAAAAAGAAGCTTCTATAGGACTTTAGACACTTTAAGAGACTCTAAGAATTAGAGCAGGAGCTAGATTAAACACTTACACAAAGACTATAATAAGTCTAGTAAAGAGTTTTAACTAAGCTTAAGAAGATATAGACTAAACATAAGAAGTACTAAGCTTAATACCTTAGCTAAGAAGAAGTAATAAGATTCGTAAGTAATATATATACTTAATAATCTTAGGGATAAGTATAGCTACGTTTAAACACTTCTATTATATATAACCCTTAAAGATAAAGGACATAAAGTACTTTAAGACCTTCTTTATAGTAGTAACGAATTTGCTTTAGCTAAACTTAGCATTAAGGCAAGGCATAGTTCTTATAGCTTTTACAAAGAGCTTTAAGGACCTCTTAAAGCTACTAAACAACTAAAGAAAGCTTAAAAAACATAAATTTAAGGACTTATTTAAGGCAGCAGCTAATAAAAAGTTTAGATCCTTTTAAAATAAGAGAATATAAAAGGAAATAAACTAAGCTAATGCTTTAGTTAAACCTTTACTAATAAGATAAGTATTTACCTATAAGCTTAATTAAGATAGAAACCTTAAAAGATATAAAGCTTAATTTATTATTAAAGGAGATCTCTAAGATGCCTTAACTATTAAAAGAATGTACGCTATAACTCTTGCTGTATAATTATTTTACGTACTAGTAGCAATTATAGCAAGGTTTAACTATAAGTTAAAGAAGTTTAACGTTAAGAACGCGTTTCTAAACGCAAAAAGAAATAAAGATACAATTCTAGTTATATATAACCTTCCTAAGGGATATCGTAAAAATAAAAAGTGCCTAAAGCTCGTTAAGGCCCTTTATAGGCTTAAAGACTTACCTAAGCTATAGTTTAAGGAGTTCTTTAAAACACTTAAGAGCCTTAGACTAAAGGGAAGCAAAGAAGAACTATACTTTTTTTTTACTTTAGAATAAGATCTTTTTATTGTCTTTTACGTAAATAATATTATAGTTATATATTATAAAAACAATAAGACTTTTTATTAAAAGAAAATTAAAGGTTTCTAAGCTAAATATAAAATATATAATAAGAGAAACGTAGAATAGTTCCTTAGAATTAGGCTTATAAAAGTATAAGAAAAGCAGAAGATTTACCTCTTGCTTAACTTATATATTAAGAAGGTAGCTATAAGGTTTAACCTTATAGATAAGAAACGCTAACCTTTTATACTAATCTTATTATCTTTAACACTTAAAAAGACAAAAGTTAAAGCTATAAAAGAGTTAGTTAAGCTCTATTAAGAGAAAATAAGGTCTATCCTTTATATAGCTATTATAATAAGACTAAATATCTTATACGTAGCCTTGCTATTATCGCGCTTCTTTATTAATCTAGGAGATAAGCATTATAAGGTAGCTAATTAAACGATCAAATACCTCTATGCGTAAAAGAGAACCTTACTCGTTTATAAGGGGATTAGAGATATAAGAGTCTTTATAGTAAGCAGTAATGCCTTGTTTACTAATAATAAAAAGACTAAGAAGTTTTTATAAGGATATATTATAACCTTTTATAAAGGTTTAATACTCTAAAATACTACTTATTAAAAGACAGTAATAACATTAAGCACTAAGGCTAAGTTACTTGCTTTAAACTAAGTTATAAAGGAAACCTATGCTATTAAGCGTCTCTTTAATAAGATAAGATTTAACCTATAAAAGAGATTTACTATTATGTGTAATAACTTATAGACTATACGCCTTATTATTAAAGACTTAAGAAGAATAAATATAAGATTAAGGTATATAAAAATCTAAGCTATATAAGCTTAGTAAGAATATAAAAAGAATACTATAAACATTTAGTTTATGCTATTATAAGATATACTAGCTAATAGGCTTATAAAGCTATTTGCAAAGCAGAGATTTAAGTACTTCTAAGCTTTCTTAAACATAAGAGAGTTGCTAAGTAAGAATATATTAAAAAAAAAGGCTTAAGCTAGCTTAAACGTAAAAACATATAGTATAAGACAGAGGTTATACGTAGCTAATCTTAACCTTAAAAAAGAAGAAAATAAAGCAATAGAAAGCTTATTAAAGAAACAAAAGAGCATATCTTTTACTTTATCTTACTAGCAGCATAATACTTTATAATCTTCTCTTATATACCTTTAGTATAAGTAGCGTAGCCCTTTGCTATAGCAAGGTCCTTAGCCTTAGGATCCTTATAATTAAAAGGACTAAGAAGCACTAGATTATTAATCTTAAGCTAAACAATATCCTTAAGCTAATTTACAAAAGCTTTTATACCTTAAAAGTAGTATTAAACTTATCTTTATAAAAAACAAAGAAATAGTAAGCTTACTAAGAGATTGTTATTACTAAGCTTCTTAACTACTATATTAAGGATAAAGTAATACATTAAGGGCCTAAGAAAAAGGTTAATACTTAAAGCAACGTAAAAGGAGTAAAGATCTATATACACATCGTAGCAAGAATTGCCTAAGGCATAGTTATAGCACTAAAACAAACTTATGCTTAAAACGCAATAATAAAAAAAGTTAAACTTTTGTTTAGTAGTAAGAGCTTAAACGTAGCTAAAGCAAAGATATAAGAAAGAGTTACTAACTGCTTAACTTACTTACTTTATAGCTTTCTTTTTATTATATATAAACTCTTCTTAATTATTAATAAGCTAAGAAAGCATTTTATTTATAGATTCTTTAGAAACTAAAACTAAAGGAGAATAATAAACCTAAGAAATAAAACCTTAACTTCTTAAAGCTTAGCGCTTATAAAAAGATTATAAAGTAGCTAAAAGAGCTAGACGCTTTAAAAGAGTTGTTTTTAAAACTAGCTTAAAAGAAGTATTCCTTTTTGTTTAAGTTAGTAGTAATTTTTAAAGAGTAAAAGCAAGGCCTTTAGCCTTAGGTTTTAACGTAGCTTATAGCTTAAGCAAGGACTTAACCTAAGCAGCGTTTAAGACTAAAGGATTAAATAATATAAAAAATCGCTAAAGTTAAGGAAAAAAAGAAAGACCGTTTAAACAAGTAACTACTTAAAGAACGCTAAAGAGTAAGGCTTTTAATATTACCTATTTAAGATATTTATACTACTAAATAAAGAAGCTTTCCTTATCCTTAGTTTAGTTTAAAATTAGTTTATAAACTCTTAAATATAAAGAACAAAGAAATATACCTTAATGCTTATACAATTCCTTTTTAATTTATTAATACGTTTTATAATCTAAACTTTTATATCCTTTATCTCCTCCTTACTAAAAGGAATAAAGCTTTTATTATATATATTATAAGCCTTAGCTTAAACAAAGGCTTTACCTTTAAAAGGGGGTAGTAAAGTAAGAAGGCGTAAATCTAGCTCTTTATAAGTATAATTGTAAATCTAGCTTAAAGAACGATTTAATTTCTTAGTAAGCAGCAACCTTAAACAAAAGGACCTATAAGAATAAGAATTAAAGAGGTAAAGCACTTACTTTACTAGCTTTTTAGCTATATAAGAATCCTTTTGCTTAAAGGAAACACTTAGTAAGACAAGAAAGGAAAACAAAGGAAGAAAGGATATACTTAAAGAGAAGACTTAAGGGGTATAGGGCCTTTACTAGCACTATTACTATCCTTATTAAACTCTTTACTTAAAAAGGAAAAGGTCTTTGCCTTACTCTTTTCTTCTTTTTTATCTTTTATTTCCTTATCCTTATATAACTTAAGGACCTTATCTTTAGCTTTAAAAGCTAAACTTTTAATCTAGTTATTAACTAAGTTTATAATATCTTAATCTTAAACTTATTTAAAAGAAAGACAAAGAAAAGAAAGATAATAGTTCTATAAAAACTTAATATTAGAATAAACCTAATTACTAAAATTAAAGCTAGCTAGATCTAGCGATTTAAAGCATTAAGTAAGCTATACTAAAGAAAAAAAAACAAAATCTCTTAAAGCTATAAAACGCTATATAGCCTTATAAAACCCCCCTTTAAAAGCAAGTAAAGAGATAGATTGTAAAAAAGAAAAAAGAGCGTCTTAAGCTAGTACGCTTAACCTTTAACAAATATAAAAAGGAAACAGCTAAGGGGTCTTATAGACTACTTAAGAAAGAAACAAATACAAAGCCTTACAAATCTTAAAAAGAAAAGGGTATAAACCCCTTTGCTTCTTAGACAAAGGTAAAGGACTTATAATAAAGAAAAGGCCTAGAATATAAGAATTAGCTAATAACCCTTTAAATTAAATAATAACGTAACCCTTTAATTAAACACTACTATAAGACTTACTTTAATTAACGCAATAACAAAAAGAAGCTAAGCATAAGCGTAAAGATAGTTTAAAGACAAGTATAAAGGCGCCTTTAAAGATAATAAAAAACAAAGGAAAAAAAGGAAGCTTTAAAGGAATCTAGCTACAACAATACTTAAACGCTTAAACAAGCTAAAGGCACGTACTTATATACACAAATAGATTAATTTACTTAATTAAAGCTAAAAGGAGAGCTGTTTAAAGTAAGCCCTTAAAAGTTAATCTAACTAATTAAAAGAAAGCTTTAAATAAAAATAAACAATAAAGGAAAGCAAAGCTTAGATTAAAGAAAACTAAGGTTATAAAAGAAAGGGAACCTTAACACTAGCGATTTAAAGTATATAAGCAGTTAATAAAGTACAAATACCCTTATTAACTAAGGGGGTATATAAGAAAGTATAGATCGTAGAACCTTTTCTAGACCTTTAGATAAGTATTGCTAACAGCTATATAAGGCACTTAAGGACTAGAAGGTCTAAGTATAGAGGTAGCGTTGCCGTAAGCACCGACGTACAGAGACAAAGTTTAAAGGGTATACTAAAGGTTGCCTACTCTTAAAAGAAAGAAGAGAGAGTAGAGTCTATATAATATACACACTTACCCCTACGTTATTTAAGTCCCTAAGTCTAGCCTATGTAATCTATAACTGTATAACAAACTCTCTAATAGATAGCCTCTAGCTTCCCTATGTAGGTAGTTATAAGATCTGTATACTCTTGCTTATTAGGCTAGTGCTTAGGCTTATAGAAAACTTAATAGGTAGCTACCCTACTCTACCCTATAAAAAGAAACTAAAGTATAGATTAATCTTAAGTACTAAAAAGGATTTTATAAGGTATATAGCTAAGGACCTTAAGGTGCCTATTATTAATGTCTTAGGAAACCTTATAGATAGTAGTATCCTACTTTAACTTCTCTTTCTTTAATAGCCTCTTGTTTACGTATACCTGCTAGATGTAGTTCGTAACCTTTACTATGCCTACGCTCTTATAGGATACTAATAGCACGTATACTAAGGCAATGTCTACGTTTACTCTATTAACAAAGGTATATAATTCTATAGATATAAAGGTTAAGCTAGCGTTAGTATAAAAGGCAGTTAAGTGTATAAGGATTGTTTTTAACTAAGTCTTTAACTTCTTAATCGTTTTTATTGCGTAAGTTATATAGTATGCGTATATCTAAGCAAAGCAAGAAAAGTAATTAACAAAGACAAGGACATGCTTTAACCTATAAAGCGTTTCTAAGAATAGTTTAATATAGTTTATATTAATAAGTAGTAGTAAGTAGTTAATTAGAACAGGTTAGTCTAGGGCTTAGGGTATGTTTAAGGCGTATTTAAGGTACCTTTAGTAGCTAGCGATATAGGCTACTACGTCTTAAGTAAGATTAAGCTACTAAACCTTTCTTATTAGCTTCCTTCTTATTATATTAGCCCTAAAATATCTTACTTTATTATATGCTACGTAAAGTACCTTTGCTACTTCTTTTATTTTAATATAACGTAACTAAATGCTATTAGCGTACAGAGTATTGCTTCTAAAGTTAGCTGCCTTTTTATATAAAGCGTCTTATCGCTAACTTTACTTGTCTTCTATTATACTTATCTTACTTATTTAGTTTAGTATAAAACAAGAACTTAACTATTAGCCTATACTATGTATCGTTCTTTTACTTATTGCTAAAGGGGCTTTTAAGCGTAAATAACCTTGCTAAGATGTCTCCTGCTATTAAGTTAGTGTCTCCTAAAAAGAGTTCTCTGTTACGCTACGCTTATATAGACTATAGGAGCTTTGCGTCTAAGTTAGCTAAGGCTCTAGCTTATAGGCCTGCTATATTGTTAAGTAGCTTCTAATATCTTTTAAGTTTATCTTTCTAAACCTATAAGCTTTCTTTTATTATAGTACTACTTTCTTTTATAGCAATGTCTTCTTAGTAGTCTATAGATAAGAAGATAGTACGTAATAGGCAGTTAGCAGCCTTATTCTTTTTTCCTTTAATATAGCATATTTCTACGTAGAGTAGCTATAACTTATACGCTTATTTTATATAGATACCTTTATAGTTTAATAAGTCTATAAACTATATTAAAGGGCAGTAGTTAGTATAAATAATAGATAGTATTAAAGCATAGAACATATAGCTATAGCAATAGCAAAATTCTATAATAGCAAAGAGCTTTCTCTTATATATTCTATACTACTGCTACGTTTTAGTAAAAAAGAAAGAGTTAAAGTAAATAAGAAAGAAGGTATTGCTATAGTTCTAGCCTATAGTAGTTTCGTAGCTCTAAAAGATAACATAACCTACCTTATATCCTAAAGCGTTAAAGAACATAATACAAAGGAGGTTTCTATTAAACTTGTTTATCTCTATAGCTATATATGCTAGATCCCTTAGCGTAATAAAAGAGGTAGCCTTTAACGGTCCCTAAAGCTACTTAACGTTGCCTATTAGTTAGTACAGTAGTCTTACTAATTCTAAGCAATTCTTAATTTATTAACGGTATACTTTAATAAAGCTAAGGAAGCAATAAACCTTTGTTTATAAGCGTAGCACTAAAAAGGTTTTAATTTTAAAGGCTTAGTTTAGCTTTATTAATATTTGTTTACTTATTTTATAGATCTACTTAATAGCTAAAACTTCTTCTATAAATAAAAAGACCTTCTTTAGATTAAGATATAGCAAAGCTTATAAGAAGCAAGGCAGTAGATAGTCTTTAATAAAGTTCTATATACCTTTAATGCTATCTACGTATATAAAGATATTGTTAATGTATACTACTAAGGGGGGCAAGCTATAGTTAGTTATAAAGTATAAGGATAGCTCTAGGAAAAGGGATAAGATAGCTCTAAAGGCAATCTTTACTAATTTAAAAAAGGAAAAGGCAGCTGTCTTAGTCCCTTATAGCATTCGTGTAGCCTAAAGTTAAGGAAAGTTTAAGGCAGAGAAGGCAAAGACGTAGCGTAGTAAGGGCTTTACTAGAATAGCTTAGTAGCTGTGTTTTAGATCTAGCTTTATATAGTAGGTAATGCATAGGTTAAAGAGCTAATTGTATATATTAGACAGCAGCAGGATGTTTAAAGGTAAGATAACCTTGTTAACGTAAGAGTAGTTAACTGTAAGTTAGTGCTCTCCTTATAGGTTATCTATCTTTAGTACTAGCATAAGCTCTACGTTCTAATTAAAGAAGTTACTATTAACTAAGCGTATTAATTTAAATATCCTACTATTAACGCCTTATTAAACAAGCTTTTATATCTAATATAGCTAAGCTAGTAACTATTGCTTTTAAGAAGAGGCGTGCTATAGCTTAGCGTCTAGCTTAAGATTTAGCTAGTGCGTAAACAGGTTAGTAGGTAGGATATTAGCGATAGATATGCCCTTTAGATCTCTATAGGTATAGAATGTACGTATAATGTCTTCCTATAGGCTTTCCGCTAACTTTCCTACGTTAATGCTATAGCCGTCGAACTACTTCTATACCTTTAGCATTAGAGTAACATAATCTATAGGCCTCTATAGTACGTGTCTCTTTATTAAGAAAAAGACTATATACTCTTCTGCTATTAGGCCTAGCTAATTATTTGCTATAATCTTTAATATAAACTAAACCTTTAGGGAGTTCTTAGCTACGCTAAAGCCTATATTAAAAGGCGTTTCGTTAAGTAAGGCGCTTATATCTATAGCTAGCGTAGATGCCTATATCTTAAGTCGTTATTATACTTTTAAGGCGCTACTATATATCTAATCTATTGCTTTTACTATAAAGTATATTTCTATAACGTTAACGTCTATCTTAGCTATACTATAGTACGCTATAAGTAGTTTTATAATATACTTAGGTTAAGACTAGCAGTCTAGTTTCTTAACGACTTAAAGGAAAGGATACTATAGTCTTTAGAGTTAGAATCGTCCTTAGGATTATACCTATTGTCTTCTGTTAGTGTGTTAGCGCTAGTGTATAACGATAACAACGTTAAGGAAGGTAACTACGTATCTATAGTGTCTAAGATAGTTAATAACTCTATAGTTTACTATAGGCTAGAAATTCTATCGTTAGCTAGCAACAGCAACAGCTGCTAGCCCTTAACGAAGGTTATCTTTAGACCGATTATAGAATAACAACCTTCTTTAAGCTTTAGCACTTTAAATTTAAAAGAGCCTTATACAATGTTAATAACTACGCTAATTAAGAAAAGCTAAGGGAAGCCTAGGAGGACAATTACGTCTTTTCTACGTAGTAGACTAGGGTTAACAACGATCTATGCTTTTCTTTTTACGCTTTTATAGTTAATAGTAATAGAAATAAAGTGCGTTACTAAGGTACGTCTCTTATTAGCGTTTATTATAATAAGACCCTTAAACCTTATGTTTAACAGCAAGCGCGTTAAGATGTTGTTCTCTTAGACAAAGTTCTACGAGATAAAATTAAACTTTGCTCCTTAATTAGCCTACGCCTTATCTACCTTAATGTTAAAGCAGCAGTGTCTAGAGATAATAGTAATAAGGACATAGAAGGACTTAAGATTAAGTTAGCAGTTGCTAATTATAAAGGTATTATAGGTAGCAGATACAGCTAGGCAGGATAAGGTTCTTAGTAAAAGGGCTAAGATGCCTTTAGCTTTGCCCTTTGTTAATTTAAGAATATAAAAGGATAAACAATAGAAGTTCTTTATAGCTTTAAGGCTTAATTACTAGAAGGTAAGCAGGTTTACTATAACCTTAACACTTTTCGCAAGCTTAAGGAAATCTAGCAAGGGTAAGCTTTTTTTAGTACAAATAAGAGCAAGGCCCTTAGTGCAGGTAACTTTTAAGGCAGCTATAGTAGCTGTAGAGACAGCAGTAAGGGCAAGGGCAGGCCTAAAGGTTATTCTTTCTTTGTGTACTAGTAATAGTAAGTTTAATACTAGTAGACTAGTAGCAATAGCTTTCCCTTAAGCTGCCTTCCTTTTCTTAAAAGCTTTCTCCGTAGACAATGCTATAATTCTAATAAATTTCTAAACGTTATCCTATAAGGCGTTTACTATCCTTAGCTCTAAGGAAGTAAGGCCTCTTAAGGTGTTCTTGTTATTATTATTAAGGAAGTTAAGGTTTCTATTATTGTCTATAAAGAAGGTCTCTGCTTTTTCTATAGCTATCTTTAATAAGCAGGCTATAACATTAGCAGGTATAGTAAGGTTAGCAGCTAAAGGGAGGTATAGAAAGTTATCCTACTAGGTCTTAAAGGGGTTAATGTTATTACTATAGCCTAAGGAGACGGTGTTAGCAGAGATAGACAAGCACACCGTCCTTAGCGCCTATATAGCCTCTGTTTAATCCTTAGTCTCTTAAAGCATGCCTTAGTAGTAGATTTAAGCAAGTTTTATGTTAACAGTACCTAGTAAAGGAATATTACTTTCCTTAACTATAAAGGTATAAAGTATCTTTAGGATAGCAGATTCTTACTACTAAAGCTACTTTTCCTTAGGCACCTTATATGCTAAGGCATAGTATCCTACGATGCTGCAGCAGAAGCATACTAAGCCCTAGGCTAGCATAGCTATCGATCCGTTAACGTAGCTATTCTTAGAGTTAGTCTATAGCTTAAGCTATAGCAAGGAAAGGTTCTACGCATTCTAGTTACGCTTATAGTTGCTATTGCCCTAGATGCTACTGCTATTAGTGTATAAGCGTAAAGAGTTATAGCTATTATTGCTAAAGAAAAGGCATAGGAAAGTACTCTTAGCCTTCTAAGCATTAAAGCTAGTATTATTATAAACGTTTCCTAAAGGCTACTGCTGCGCTAGCTGCTATATAGCTAGTTGCTATGCTGCTAGCTGCTATGCAGCTAGCTGCTTAACGGGTTGCTATATATATTGCAAAAGCAAGGTAATAGTAGCTATAGCAGGGTACTGTATAGCGTAGGGGTTCTATGCTGCTGCTAGTAGGTATTTAGCGATAAACAAAGACGTTAATACTTTAAGGACAAGGTAGTAGTAATAGGTAGCAACGTATTCGTCTACTCCTATACTAGTTACGTTTTAGAAAGCCTTCGTATATAGTCTAAAAAGGTTCTTTAACTAGTTAGCTTTATTAACGCTCTTTTAAGCTTTTAGTACCTTTTAAGCTTCTTAAATAGCAGCGATAGTATCTAAAACACTACAGCAGCTTAAGGCACTATAGGAAATAGCCTTAGACTAAAGCTCTTAGTTAAAGATGCCTTTAATAATTTTATAAATAATTTTAATAAGGTAGTTCTCCTTAAGTTTACTTAGGTCTAGGGTAGCAGCAGAAGCAGAGGTTAGTTAGTCCTAAGCACCTTTATGTTTTATAATCTCTATAACCCTCTTAAAATACTTCTCTAAGGTTTCGTTAGTCCCTTAATAAAGCTTTACGTGCTTAAGGGGGGAAAGGGGCTTCTTTACAGCTAGGTTTAAAAGGAACTCCTTAACTAAGATAGCCTTAAATCTCTTAAGGTTATCCTTATTAGCTTTATTATCTTAGGCCTAGTAGAGCAAGTAGTAGAAAGAAAAGTTTCTATTAACGAAGTTAGCTGCATAGCCCTTTAGCATAGAATTAATAGTTATAATAGTTAAGCTAAGCTTTAAAGTAGTAAGGGCTGCTATATATATATAGGATACCTACTCTAGCTATCGTTCTATAGGTCTACCTCCCTTAAAAAGGGTAACTAAGGCAAAGGCGTAGCTTGCTATTGTTATTTAAGCAAGTAAGTAGGTTCTGCTAATAAGGTTATAGATTAAATTAATTAAAGCGTTATTAAATTCGCTATTGTTCTTAATATCTAGATTTTTAATTAGCTAAAGGCTATTATATAGTAGGTTAAGTAGGTTAAAGGTAACCTCTTAACTAATAAGAAAATTTAGATTAATTAAGGAGAATCCCTTAAGCTTAAGCTTTAGCAATTCTTTGTCCTATACTTAGGTTAAAGATCCTTTGCTTATATAGGCTAGGCAGTCTAAGGTATATATAGTCTTGTCTTAGCGTTCCTATAGCTTTTTAAATAAAGGAAGGCAAAGGTTAAGATAATAAAGGAAGGAAGATAAAGAGAGATTAATTAAAGAAGATAAAGGCAGGAGGCGTAGCCTTATAAGTGCAGGGCCTTAAGATAAGAGGATAACAAGGGGTATAAGAGGAGAAAATTTATAGGAAGGTAAGTGTATAAAGGTTTCCTTAGGGCATAGGAGACAGAGGTATTATAGGGAGGGTAGTCGTAAGAGGATAAAGGGCTATAGCACGAAGCTCCTTAAGCGATTCTTTTAATTAAGAAATGCAATCTTAATTAAAAGACAAAAACAAGAAAGAAGCTAGGCTTAAGCTTTTAGGATTAACGCAATCCCTACAGCTTGCACTAAAATAAACAAGTGCCTAAAAAGAGTAAATTAAGTGCTATAAAGAAGGAAAGGTTCCTATCTCCCTAGAAAGCTTAGTAGGCTAGCTATCTGCTTACTCCGTTATCGGGATAACGTTCCTCCGATCCTAATTCCGGCCCTAACAACTCGTAAGGAGCAAACATAGTACATACGTGGCTGGCCAGCGACTGTGGGGTTAGCGGGCGCCACCCATGCAGCCAACGGGAAGTGGGCACGGCCTGGCTTACATAACCGCCAAAGACTAGCACGAGACCGGCGTAGCCCTGCGCTGATCATCGGAAGGTGGCGATCGGCGACTTTCCGTGACAGCTCCGAGGGCCTCCACTTGGGAAGGTCTATCCGCCGCGGCGCCTGCTCAGGAATGTCAGGGATACTACTATGCATCACGCCTAGGTACTAGCTACTGGCAGGCTGCTCCTTCCTCCTACGACTAATAGTACATCCTTCGTCGTTTAGCACGAGACCTCGCAACGGGGAAAGAACGATCCAGAGCACATTCCCAATCTTCATCCTCGAGAATCAACCCGCATTATTAGTAATATCGAAGGAATCCATGGAAAAGGATCCTTAGGGAGCTTCATACTCCTTTGCTCTTCTGCTTCATTCAACCTCAAGTTCCTCTTCTCCTTTTCCTTGTCCCAAGCCATACTCCCATTACATCCTGCGCCTCCTCGCCTCCTCGCCTCCTCGCGACCTCTGCATCTGGACAGCAAAAGACCCCATTCTTTTCGCCAGCCCTCGTGCTTCACGATGCCCTTGCACCGCCGAGGTCGACACTCAGTCCAAGACAGGCTGCCTGAAGACTGAAGGAATACACACGCTCGTGCGCAAGGAGAGAAGAGGGGACCTCGTGGGATCGACGCACCGACATTCCCCACCTCCTCCCCCTTCCCCCCCCCTTCCCCCTCCTTTCCCCCCTTCTTGTCTCGGCCGTTTTGGGTACGAGGACAATGCATCGGGTACGGGTCAGGGTAAAGCTCTCATCACAGGCAAGCGAACAGACAGCCCTCGCCCGCCCGAAGACAGGTACGCATGTACTCCTACCAAGATGCAAGGCAATATGAATATGGAGGCCGAGAACCCAGCTTCCCGGTGCTCCCTCTGTTTCTCATCTCAACACCCTCCAATCATCGTTTCCTCGTCCACTTCGCCTGCGAAGAGAATGGCAGAAGAGTCTCAGTACAATGCCGCCGTCGAGGCCTTCCGGGATCGAGAGTACCCCATGCTCAGAGGTAGGTCATGGCCAAACCAAATACATACGATCCCGTAGTCGCCTCGAGATGAGGCATGGTATTCATGTTTCTGACACAGCGACCTCTCAACTTAGACACCGTTTACCTGGACCATGCCGGGGCCACGCTGCCCTCAAAGTCCCTTATGGACGCCTTCGCGGCGGACATGACCTCGGTCTTATACGGAAATCCCCACTCCGGATCTCTGTCCTCTCAGCTCTCCGCGGCGCGCATAGACGACACGAGACTGCGCCTCCTCCTCTTCTTCAAAGCCGACCCCGCCCGCTACGACCTCGTCTTTGTCGCAAATGCCACGGCCGGCATCAAGCTCGTCCTCGAGGGCATGCGGTCCCTGCCCCGGGGCTTCTCGTTCGCTTACCACGAGGCTTGCCACACGAGCGTCGTCGGGCTCAGGGAAGATGCGCAGCAGAATGCTTGTCTCGACGATGCCGCCGTTCGGTCCTGGCTCGACGGCCGGGATGCCTTCTCATCAGCCCCGCAGTCGAAGACGTCAGCCCACCTGTTCGCATTCTCGGCACAGTCACACATGGACGGCAAACGATTCCCGTTGTCCTGGTCCAGAGACATGAGGAGAGGGTCACGACACGGCTCTCCTCCCACCTACACGCTCCTGGACATCGCCTCGCTGGCTGCTACCTCCCAGGTGGACTTTGCGCATCCCGACTTCGATGCCGACTTTACGGTCCTCAGCCTCTACAAGATATTCGGCTTTCCCGACCTCGGCGCCCTCATAGTGAAGCGATCTGCCGAGTCAATATGGGATCACCGCAGATACTTTGGTGGAGGCACCGTCGACATGGTGCTATGCGGCAAGGAGCAGTACCATGTGCCGAAATCTCGACTCCTTCACGAGCGTCTCGAAGACGGCACTCTCCCTTTTCACAGCATCATGGCCGTAGATTCAGCCTTGAGCGTCCATGCGAGAACCTTCGGCTCGATGCAGAAAGTTAGCTCCCACACCTCGTTCCTCTGCCACCAACTCTTTCACAGTCTGAGTCAATTGCGGCATGGCAACGGCCGGCCCGTCTGCCTCCTGTACACTGCATTGCCCGACGGGCCTTCTTCGCTCGGATATGGCCCCGTCGTCTCCTTCAACATCCGAGATAGCAAGGGTCACTGGATCGGACTATCGGAGTTCGAAAAGCTCGCCATCTTGAAGGGTATCCACATCCGAACGGGCGGGCTGTGCAGTCCGGCAAGGATGGCGTCGACACTGGGCCTGCAACCCTGGGAGATGCGGAAGAACCTGTCTGCTGGCTTCAAATGCGGCGAGGACATGGTGGGCTCGTCGACCAAGCCTGCCGGCGTCATCAGGGCAAGCCTCGGCGCCATGAGTACGCAGTCCGATGTCCAGACTTTCGTCAACTTCGTCCGAGAATTCTTCGTCGAGGCGCATTCGAGGCCAACCTACCGCAAGACTCAGAGCTCGAGCTCCTCGACGCCCATCGCAGGCCTCCGCGTCCGAGCCATCACCGTCTTCCCCATCAAGAGCTGCGGCGGCCTCAAGGTCCCGCCAGGCACACCCTGGGAGGTCCGACCCGAAGGCCTGGCGTGGGACCGCGAATGGTGCCTCATCCACCGCGGTTCCGGCCAGGTCCTCAGCCAGAAACGCTACAACAAGATGGCCCTGCTGCAGCCGTCTCTGAATCTTGACAGGGCCGTCTTGCGCGTCGCCTATCGCGGGGAGATGACCATCCCAGGTCAGCGCGCCGAGATCGACATCCCGCTGGCCAACGACGCCGCCTTCTTCGACACCGACTCCTGCAAGGCCCCTCTTTCCAAGGTCTGCGGCGAAAGCATCCGCGCACAGGCCTATCTCTCGGAGAGCATCAACGCCTTCTTCTCAGACGCCCTCGGTGTGCCCTGCGTTCTGGCCAGGTTCCCAGCCGGCGGCCGCGGCTCCACCTGCAGGCTCTCCAAGGCCCGTCTGTCCAAGCATCAGAAGCCTTCCCCGCTCGCCGCCGTCGCCGCCCCCGAGAGACCCGATCCCACCATCCCAGGCTCCTTCCCAGACGACGTCCCCTCCCCCCCGGACTCCGACTCCGAGCCCCCTCCAAGCCAGCAACCTCCTACCCCTCTTCCCCCACCTTCCTCCTCCTCCTCCTCTCCTCAAACCAACATCCTCCTCTCCAACGAAAGCCCCATCCTCATGATCCACTCCGCCAGCGTCGACCAAATCAACCGAGATATCGCCCAGAACAACAATAACAGCAGCAACGGCCACGCCGCGGGTCCCGTCTCCGAATACGCCTTCCGCGCCAACATCATCCTCCAGAACCACCCCGGCCACGAGCCCCTCCCAGCCTACTCCGAGGACTTCTGGACCGCCGTACGCATCGGCGACCAGGACTTCGTTACGCTTGGGGCCTGCCAGCGCTGCCAGATGGTCTGCGTCGACCAAGACACTGCCGAGAGGAGGCAGGAGCCGCTGAGCACGCTGGCCAAGACGAGGAGGATTGACAGCAAGGTCTACTTCGGCGTGCACATGCGGCATGATCTTGCGGGGCAGGGGGACGCGCCGCCTACGATTCAGGTGGGAGACGCGGTGTCCGTGGAGAGGAATGGTGCTTAGTACGGGGTCTGGAAGGGCTGTGGGAAAGGATGTGGAAGGGGTTTGCCCCGGTTGCATCAGTTCCATGTAGCAACATGAAGCATGTTTGTCTAGCATATTGGAGATTTGCACAGGAGGAAGAAGAAGAGCTATCCTTCCTCATAACTAGTATGTAGAAATGCCATCGAACCATTGTTTGTTTTCATTTCATTTCCCCCGACCGAGCTACACCCCTTTTCAGTCGAAACTGCTGTACTCGAATACTCACTCAGAAAGCAGTCCTTCTTTGACCTCAAGACACAAACACCGTGAAGTTCCTGAGCCGAGACCAGCAAAAACTAGCCCCTGATGCGTTCCCTACAAACAAATCAAATCCCTTACACCCAATGTTCCCCCATTCCCTTTCCTCCCCCCTCTCCTCCTCCCCTTACCCCTCACACACCCTTCCGCCTCACATCTCCTGACCGTCCCCGCCCCCCGGCGAATCCGACCTCCCCTCCACCCCATGAAACGCATCTCCAAACGCCGTATCCTCCATCTCCATCTGCATATCCAGCCCGTCGTCTACCCCGCCCGCCCCCGTATCCAGCTCCGACTCCTCATACTCGGCGAGCGCCTCGCCCGCCGTGTCCAGATCCCCGAGCGAGCTGAAGTCGTTCTGGTCGAAGGACACGGAGCCGCCTTCTGTAACGGCGGGCGTGGCCGCCGTAGAAGGGGGTTTTGTGGCCGTCGGGGCGGCAGCAGCACTTGCGGCCTTGGAGGCGGCGTCGGCTTCGGCGGTGCTTGTGGAGGCGGCGTGTGTTGTGGGGGGGTGGGTTGCGTCGGGGGCGGTGCTTGTGCTTGTGCCTGTGGTGGATGGAGGGGCGGCGGCGGTGGGCTGTGGGGGGGGGATGACGGACGCGGCGGCGGGGGCTTCGTCCTTGGGGACGACGACCCAGTCGCCGCTGCCGGTGCCTTGGTCGGGCGTGGTGCGGGAACCTTGGGGGTCGGTGCCGCTGTCGGTGTAAGTGTTGGTGAGGGTGTGGGTGTGGGTCTCTGTTCCGCCCATCTGGACGTCGCCGGAGGAGGCTGGCTGAGGCGCGGCTGCATGGACGGGGGCAGCAGGCGGCGCGATGTTGGCGGCGACGACGGAGGGCGTGGCCGCGCCGGATTGGGCGGCGGAGGACTGGGCCTGGGGCGTGGGGAAGCTGTTCACGGGCGTGGAGTTGGAGCGCCCGGAGTGCATCTGGTCGAGGAGGCCAGCGGCCGTGCCGCCCATGTCCATGTCGTTGTCGCCGAGCATCATGCCGCTGGCGCGGGAGCCCGCCTCGGAGGGCTGCCGGGAGAGACGCGCGTCAGGGGCCGGCATGGCGGGCTCAGGGGCTGGCGGCTGGTAGCCGCCGTCGAAGACGCGGCGCGACACGGGGGTCCGAATGAGCTTGACGCCCGTGGCGGCCTCGACTTGCTGCTGGATGCTGTCGATGGTGGGCCTCGCGCCGAGGCCGTTGTTGTCGCCGCTGTCGCCGTCACCGGGCGACGAGGTCTGGCGGTCGATGTTCCAGATCTCGGACCCGGAGCCGTCGACGGGGACGGACCGGAGCTCCCTCTCCTTGGTCTTGAAGATGGAGCTCTCCCTCAGCACGGCGATCGCTTTCAGGTGGTCTTCCTCCATCTGCTGCATCTCGGCCTTGGCGGAGGCGACATAGCTGTTGACGCGCTTGCGAAACTCGTCGGCCTGGCCGGGATCGAGGCGCCCGACGTAGGCCCTCTCGGGGGGGTGGACGGAGGCCTCGCCGCCCTGCGCGGCGAAGATGCCGTCCGTAAGGGGGGCCAGCTCTCCCTTGAGGCCGAGGCCGAGATCGGCGGGCGTGATCTGGTTTATCCTGTAGGCCGAGGAGAGGATCTCCTCCATCCACTCGTGGTTCTGCTGGTAGCGGCTGAGGGAGATCTCGCGGGGCGTCAGATGGTCGAACATGTCCCCCCTCGAGATGTCCTCGTCGTCGTCGAAGGCGGCGTCGAGCGCGGGCATGCCCGGCACGGCGCCCTGCTGGGCCTGGTTCTGGGCGTGGGCGGGCGCTTGGCGGGGGGGCCGGGGGGCGGGGGCGGCTGGGAGGGGTAGGCCATCTGCTGGGGGACGCCGCGGGGCGCAACCTGCGGGGGCATAGGCTGGCGGCTGAGCTCGGGGAGGGAGGGCCAGTTGACGCGGTCGGAGAGCATGAACTCCTTGCGGCGGATCTGGCCGGCGCGCTGGAGGAAGTGGCGCTGCTGCATGATGGCGTTGACGCGCTCGTCGTAGGGGATCATGGTGACGGGGATGCGGTCGTTGGGCTCGGCGGGGCCGAAGTGCACGAGAAACAGGTTCGGGTCTGGCTGGGGCGGGTTCGGGTGGCCGACGACGGGGATAAGTCGGAATCGTCGTCTCGCATGGAGGGCGAACTGCTCGCCAGGGATGTAGCCGGCCTTGATGTAGTAGATCTCGAGCATCTGCAGGTATCCATGGGTTAGACAAGGCGACCTAGATGTTGGTCATGCTGGCCATTGCCGGGTGAGTCTGGACACTCTCTCGACAGACCAGCAAGAGGTCCGCAACACGTACCAGTCCGTTTCCGAGATCGTGCTTGTAGACCTGCTCGGGGCCGGCCCAGACGAAGCCATCGGTCGCGAAGCTTGTGCCCAGCCTCTGCAGCGGCTGCCATGTGAGGAGGACGGTGCCATCGGCGGGCTTGTCGAGGTAGGTCCAGAAGAAGGGCGCCCGGTCCCTTGCGATCTGGGGGGCGTTCATCAACCACTTGGCGGCCTCATTGAAGTCGAGCCGGGGGATCGAGGGGTATCGGTAGGAGGAGATGAGGTGGACATGTGGCATCTGTTTGCGGCTATGCGTGAGCACGAGGTCGAAGAGGCAACGACGGTGCATATGCTCCATAGAGCATCACGGGATGAGGAATGGCATCGACGTACGAGATCCTGAGGGACGCTGTGACTGGGGTCGGGTTGCGCCATGGTGAGAGAGAGAAGAGGGGCCGAGAGAGAGGAGAAGGGAGAGGAGGAGGCCCGGCGGCCGTCGTTCTGCAGCCCTCTCTGCGGATGGAGTTCGCGATGCCGTCCGACCAAACTCTCGTCTGCTGAATGCGGCAATGGCAGCTACGACTCGAACGGAGTCTCGAGAGGCAGCAGGGAATGTGAAGAGGGAACAAGGAACAGCCGATGGCGGCGCGCTCTCAGAGAGTGTGGTGATGGACTCTGTGTTCCGTCTGTAGGAAGAGATTGCGCTCGAAGGGATCGAATGGAGGGATTCTGTCGAGATCGATGCGGCAGCGGCCGAGGCAGCGAGATCAATGGACGCCAAGCACGAGGATCGGCTCGATCAGACCTGGATGCACATGTGGATGCAGATGCGGATGCGGACTCTGCGTCGCGAAGGCGTGGGCTGCGTTGAAGGCATGAACTTGAGGTGGAACGTGAAATCGTCGCGACGGCATCGCAATGGCGTTCTGTGCCTGGAGAGGTCGTGAGTACCGCAAGCCCGACCCAATGCACGCTGATGACTGAGTACACTCTACTTCTTCCTCGTGTCGAGACCATTTCTTCCCTTGCGACGCCACGTGACCCAATCTCGTTATCTTATCCAATCCATAGATTCTATCGATACAGGATCTTGCGCCACAATTCACTCAGCCACTCCCCAGCCACTCCCAAATCCATCTCAACGAATTTCTCCTCCATCTTCTCGTTCTTCTTCCGCGTCTTTCGCTCTCTCACAACGTCCATCCATCAACCGTCAACCATCAGCCATCAACCATCACCTTCGTCATTCCCGCCGCCGCCGCAGCAGCAGCAGCAGCAGCAGCAGCTCCACGAACGCCAGCTCTTTCTCTTCCTCCCGACGCCCGCAGAAACACGCCTCTCTCGCCCCAGTCTGATCCGCGCTGCCTGGACTTTTGAGCCTCGACCCAGAGCTCAAAGGTACGTTCCTCCGAAAGAGCGCATCATCGTCACAACACCCTCAAGTTGTGGCCCGCGCCTCTCTCTCTCACACACAAGCACGCACACAATTTCTCTCTCTCTGTTTCTCTCTCTGCCTTTTCTCCCCCCGACTCCGCCCAGAAAGAGCAATCTATTCATCATGGCCTACCCCCCGCCTCCAGGCACAAGCTCTCTCCCGGCTCGCCCTCCCATCTCGGCCGCTGCCGCCCCGGCCCGCCCTGGCTTCAAGCCAGCCTTCAACTCTGCCATTCAGCCAAGCGCCCCGTCCGCACCCTTCTACGCGAGCGCGCCTCCCTCCCGAGCCTACCCCGGCGCGCCTCCCTCCGCCGCTACCACTGCCGCCGCTGCTGCCGCCGCCGCCGCCGCCGCTCAGTATCACCATGCATCGCAGACGTTCTCCTCCTACGGCAGCGGCGCCAGTCGCGCGCTCTCTGCCTCCCTGAGCAGCCACCTCCACCACCAGCAACAGCAACAGCACCCTCACCACTATCCCTCGGCAGCTGCCTCCTCCTCCTCCTCCTACCAGTACGGCGGTGGACAACAGCATCACCAGCCGCAGGCCTACGGCACACAGCACCATCAGCAGCAGCAGCAGCAGCAGCAGCAGCAGCATCACCAATTTGGCCAGCACCAGCACCAGCACCAGCATCAAGGAGCATACGGCGCCCAGGCCACAGCAGCTTCATACTCAACCGCCTCCACCACCCCCCAGATCCGCAACCCCTTCCCCACCCCCGGCCCCGGCGGCAACGACTACGACCCTGAAATGGCCGCCCAGATCGCCCAATGGCAGAGCGCCTACGTGCCCCGCGAGACCGACAAGGACGGCCACCCCACCGGCCCCTCCGCCACCGGCTACGACTACCCCCGCCCCATCGACATCCCTGACCCCGCTGCCGCCGCCGCCCAGCCCGAGCGCAAGAAGACCGTCGTCCGCGAAGGCGGCGGCAAGAAATGGCGCGACGACTCCCTCCTCGAGTGGGACCCCTCCCACCTGCGCCTCTTCGTTGGCAATCTCGCCGGCGAAACCACAGACGAGTCCCTCCTCAAGGCCTTCGCCCGCTGGAAGTCCGTCCAGAAGGCCCGCGTCATCCGCGACAAGCGCACCACCAAGTCCAAGGGCTTCGGCTTCGTCAGCTTCAGCGACGCAGACGACTTCTTCCAGGCCGCCAAGGAGATGAACGGCAAATACATCCAGAGCCACCCGGTCGTTGTCAAGAAGGCCACCACGGAGATCAAGGTCACCAACGCCAAGGACAAGAATCGGCAAGGAGGCAAGAAGAATCATAGCGGTGGTAACAACAACCAGAACAAGAACCAGAACAGCAGCGGCGCCGGCGGGGACAACAAGAAGAAGGGCTACGATCAGGCCGGGGGAGGATATGAGCCGTACATGGGACCCATGGCTGGCGGCGGCATCACCAAGCCGGGACAAAAGACCAAAAATGGGCTCAGATTGCTTGGGTAATGCGAGGATGAGGGAAAGGAAGGGGAAAGGAAACCCATCATTGCCAATCTTCCCAACTTTGGCTCGGGCGCTCAAACATGCCTCGAGATCTGTGGTTTCACCAATCACTTTGTTTTTCTTTCTCAAACCACCTAGGTTGTTTTCCTCGTCTTATTTTCTTCGCCAGCTTGGCAAGTTGTACTATAAATGGAAAGCACACGTATACTCAAACTCTTCAAACTCTCAAAGATAGGCAATTCTGAAATCATGATCACATGTCGCTAGGTCTTCTTTCGCTGTCTTGTCTAATCACCTCCTTAAAATGTATCCTCTTCGCAAAACCAGCCCTCATCACCCCCTCTGATCTCCAAAAATGCCCTATATAAGTTGTGGCGGGAGTAATACATGCTGGTCTTGGCTGGTGCTCCCCCTCCCCGCCCCTTTACCCTCTTTCACCCCCTTTTCCCTGAAGCTCTGATATAACCCCCCGATGCTCTTCCATAGATGACATTATACACAAAAATTTTGGGTCTTGGAACGGAAAGGGAAACGAAACAACGAGCTGGGACACAAGCAGCGCAAATGATGCGTGGCATTGATTTTCTTTCTGCCCTTTGCTTTTTCCCTCTGTTCTCTCTTCTTTGGCCCGATGAAACGAGAAAGACGGGAAAAAAGGCGAGAAAACCATCTTCAAGAGGCCTCGTCAGGGTCAAAAACGAGCCAAAAAAAAACAAGTCGTGGTATGCAGGCTTCTTCCCTTTTCACCGCTCAAAATCACGCTGGAATGGCGACAAGGTTGGGCGGGCCTGCGTCCGAGGCGGCGCTTGGGTCTCGCCCCCCATCCCGATGATATTGTTGTTGGGGCAGTTATCGCTCAGCAGGCCCGCCGTCTCCTCTAAGCCGTCCTCGAGATCGCTCGCGGCGGCGCTCTGTGGCGGGTGCGGGTGCGGGTGCGGGTGCGAGTACTCCGCGTCGACGGCGCGGCCGCGGGCCTCCTCGCGCATCTTTTTAATCTTGATGTAGTTGTAGGCAATGATGGCCATCATGGTGATGATCAGGCCAAAGAGGTTCACGAGCGTGAGCTTGTCCTTGAAGACGAGAGAGGCGGCCGAAATGGTGACGACCTCCTTGAAGATACCCGCGATGGAGAGCGTGACGACCGAGGTGCGCTTGAGCAGGGCGAACTCGGACGCCGTCATGAGGAAGGCGATGCAGCCGGGGAACAGCAGGAATAGGGGCGCCATGACGACGCCCCACTCGTCGCTGAGCGTGCGGAAGCCCGCGCAGAAAGCGCCGAACCCCTCGACGGGGAAGGCGATGAGCAGGATCATGACGAACATGACGGGCGTGAGGAAGAAGATGCTGGAGAAGGGGTTCGAGGTCGTCGGGTTCCGGAGCAGAAGGATCTGCGTCAGGCTCCACCGAAAGCCGGAGAAGGCCGCGGCCGAGATGACAAGCACGAAGCCGCCGAACTTGAACTCGATCTCGCCCGAGACCATAAGGATCACACCCAGCGTCATCGTGGCGATGATGGCGACGAGGCGCCATGTCGGCTTCTCGAGGCGGAACACGAAGGCGAATAAGAGGACGAACGCGAGGGATGATGATTTGCACATGGCTGCGACGTGTCAGATATCCGGGAGGAAAGGATACAGGCGGAGGGGTACCCGTAGATGACACTCAACAGAGAGAAAGACAAGGGGAAGGGGGGAAAAGGGGAGAAACATCATCACATGTTTCTTGTTTCGCATCGAAGCACAAGAACGACTTACTGTAGAACGTGAGACTGATGAACTTGAGCGATGTGTTGCCCAGGCCAATATCCAAGCCCGTGGCGGCTCCGCAGGGCCCGACTCGCGTGATGTAGAAGAACTTTGTCATACCGGAGCTGTTGGTCTCCGTCTCGTGCCGAGACCTTCCCATGTCGGAAGTGTGGCCATGTGCGGGCCGCAAGGACGGGAAGAGATACAGGACCAGCGCCGCGAGCGCGAATTGCACGACCATGTGCATGGACGTGGTGAAGAGAGGGAATGCGAAGTTGAGGCGCTCTGAATCGAACATCCACTTGTTGTACTACGGAAGACAAGTCAGAAAGGATGATGCTAGGGCGGCAAGAGGGGAGATAGTGGTTCGGGAGCGCATGATAGGAGGGGCAGGGAATCCGCAGGTATGATTGTAGAAGTATTGGAGGGGCAAGGAGCCCATGAGAGGGGCTGCGGTTTGATAAGAGGGGTAGAGAATACTTACGAGAGATATGGACAGCGAGAAGAAATACCAGAGCAGGATGAGGATGCCATTGATGAGACCCCTCTTGACCACTTCCTTGTTGGCTTCTCTGCGTTCCTCGGCGGACAAGATCGAGTCCCGCGCGACGCGCTGTCCCAACTGCGTATTTCTCTGCCTCATCTTCTGCCTCCTGGCGCGTTCCTCGTTGGTCAGCCCCGTCTCTTCGTCGTCGTGAAGGTCGTCGTCGCTGAAGCTGTCGGCTTCGTCGTCTTCCTTGCCCATTCCCGATCCAAAGCCGGAGGCCGAGCCGGAGCCAGAGCCAGAGCCCGAAGCCAAGCCTGGTGACGGGCTGTGGCTTGCTGCGTGGGGCGCAAAGGCTTGATCCGGCTGGTGTGGTAAGCTGTCGGGGAGGTGCTGTCTCCGCGAGCCGCCCTGCAATGTCTGTTTCCCGGACCCGGCTCCTGGAAGGCCGATGGGGCCGATGGTGCTGCTTTTGCGTCGGCGATGTCCCATGATGGGTTTCATCTCCATATGATCACCGCCAACGCTGTCGGCGAATGTTATGGTGTCGGCGGGGGCGGTGGGGGAGGACGCGAGATCCGACGCCGTCACCAGGGCGTGAAGAGGTGTCGGCACGGATGCGGCTGCGGACACTGCTCCTCTCGCCTCAATTCGTTCTGTTTGATGTAGGCGAGTCTGTCCTGATGTTTTACTGTCTTCTTCTGTTTCTGCCCCTTCCTCTTTTTCTTGAGAATGATGCGAATTTCCGTCACGACTTCGATCTCGGTCTCGGTTTGAGTCTTCGTGTTGGAGTCGGCGTTGGTCTGGTTCTCGACTTTGATCTTGTTCTTGGTTCTGCTCTCGCTGTCGCTCTTTATTCGATGATGATTCTCGCTCTGATCCTCGCAATCGCTCCGCGCTCGATGGCAATGATGGTGTTGCGAATTCTGTTGTTGATGCGACTGTGTGATCGAATTCTAGCAAGGGATGGTCAAGGCCGGAGGCATCGGTAGTGGAAGGGCGTCCGGCCAGGGGAGAGGAAGATAATTGGTCTTGCATAAAGATCAAGTCCACAATAGCCGGGTCGATCCAAGAGGACCGGTTCCAGTACGAGCACGAGAGAGCGCCCCGTATGCATAACAGGGTGACACGCAGGCGGGTGGATAAGACTTATGCCTGGCTCGTGCCCATGTTCAGCTCCCCAGCGGTGCGCGCGCGCGCGAGCCGTGGCCGGCCTCGACTTCTGTCGTCCCTTGGATCCCTGTCGGTTGTCTCTGCTGGCAGTCGTCTTCTTTTCTCTTTTTGATTCTTTTTCAATATTTTATTCACTCGTCCCCAGGCAATGTCTGGAATTTCGCCGCTAATTTGTCTCGCAACTCGCCGTCGCTGCCACTGCTGCTGCAGGCGTGCAGAAGCGTGCGTCTCGATCTCCTCGTTCTGGACTGGATGGCGGGCGGATCCCGGGAGGCGCGTGGATCAGGTTCCACAGCCCTCCCCACAACAAGGGCGATCCCAGGGCTTGCGGGCTCGTCAGCTGTTGGTCGACGGCGAGCAGCTGCTTCTTGATGAGTCCGGGGAGCGCATTCGTCCCAGCTGCCGGTCTGGGAAGTGGGCGGGAAGTGGAGGAGGGAGGCTTTCGAGTGCTGGACGCAGGAGTAGTACGAGTCCTACTCCGTATATGTGGTACTTGAAGTTGTTCTGTTCACCCAGATCCCGCTCGGCACGGGGAATTGGAAGATTTGGTGGCCTCCCTGGCTCAGGGCCTGACGTCGAGGAAGAAGATGAGGATGTTGAATACGACGGGGCGGTGCGAGCTGAAAGCAGGACAGGTCTAAGGGTCAAACGAATGTCAGTACGAAGTCAAAAGAGGGAGGAAGAGGGAGAGGGACGAGGTGAGCCGTCTTAGTCACTGACTAAAAGTCTCGGCGCAATGTCACCAGCGCTGGATGGATGGATGGAGGGTTGAATTGCCGGCGGCCAGACCAACCGCACCGCCCGGCAATCCATACATACTACCGCTGCCAGCAGATTCGGCGTGATGGATTTGTCTTTTCAGGTTGAAGGATGGAGAAGAGAGGAGTTCCACGATCACTTTTCCCTCGAGAGGCAGACAAAAGGCCAGCTCTGATGGATGCCGGGCTCTTTGCGGGTCCCGAGTACAGACGCAATACAAAGTCGGACCCCACGTGGGAGGCACGAGGCGAAGTACTGCAAGGTACGGAATACTTCCTTACCTGTTTCTCCCATTGCCAAAAAAAGAGGCAGGCGTGATGCGCTACGCCTTCCAAGGCGCGATGAGATGAGAGCCACAGTGCGAAAATTCCAAATAGAAGAACGTGGAACGCACCCAATTTCTGCGGGCATTGCACAGTATCCGCTTCCTACGCCTACAAGTCCAACAAATACCTGGTATCCACGGATTTGCAGACTCTCTCGTCTCGTCTCTACAACAAGTCTGAGGCAGCGGTCGGTGTATCCAGATTGATCGTGTCGGTAACAGCCTTCCCAGGCTGTCGGTCGGCATCGCTTCGGGCTCTCGGGCCTCGGTCAGTGTCACGAGGTTCTGCCCGTGCAGGAGCCGTTTCAGGGGCCTGCAGAGCCTAACGACATCGAGCGGTCCAGACCTCGGAGGGACGATGGACGAGTACCAGCACCAGTATCAGTACGAGCACGAGTACGGAGTAGTACGGAGCGAGAACACTGCATCAAGCAGCCAGAACCGGCCGTCCAAGACCGGTCGTGAAGCAAATGAAGAACGAAGACCTTGGGATCGCCATTCTGACAATACGAGAGAAGGAGTCCACAAATGCTTGCGCGCTACGGTGAGGAAACGCCCGCTGCGGCGTCCAGTCATCGAGGCACCGAGTCAATCACGATCTGCCATATCAACAGGATTCAGACCACGTGACCTTGTCTCCACGGTTTGGAATGGATGGAAACATCACGACCAGATGCAGCAGCATCATCAATGTCAATCCAACCCCTTCCCCCCTCCGACGTCGTCACCAAGAGGCATCAATCCTCCGTGGAAACTTCCACTCGACTTTCCATCATGCTCCGAGCAACCTGCATGACAACGGCCACCATCCCTCCTCACGCCCTGCTCCCCTCAGTGCCCCCCGCTGCATCCCTCCCCGCACCAGCACTCCCGCTCCTCATCCCACCTCCCCAGCGTTTCCCGGCACTCCTGGATCTTGCCCTTCATCGCCGCCAGCCGCGCGTCCAGCTGCTTGCACTTCCTGCACCGGTAGCACACCTTGCTGCTCCGCGCTGCGTCGATCGCCTTGCTCGTGCACGCCGGGTCGCAGATTCGCAGGCGCCGGCCCTCGCCCTGGTGCCCGCACGCGTAGATCCTCTTCTCGTAGGTGCACATTTTGACGATGGGAAGTGTGATCGTGAGTGTATGACGACGACGACGACGACGATGTTGATCCTGATGACGGTGATGGTGATGGTGAGGATGATGACGAAGATGGTGCTCGTCAAGTCTGATGCTCGTCTAGTCTCTCTCTGTGATGTGCTTGTTCTCGTCTTCGTCCCTGGATCGGTTTGCTTGTTCGTCTACGGAGTAGATGGATCTGTGATAGTATCCAACAACGGAATGGATGTAAGCCAGCCCGGTCTACACCGTCCTTGGCATATATAGAGCGTAATTGTCTCGCGATCCCTTTGATGAAAGCAAAAGTTCGGCCCCCCGACTGAACACATGTCACACAACTCCATCCCTCAAGCCGCACAGCGAGAACATAGCCGGCTCGACGTCGTCCTTGAGCTCCTCGCCTACGGCCTGTTCACTCCCTGTCCTGCCCCAAAGCCATGCGCCTTGCCACCCCCCGTGTTTGCTCTGCGTTCGTCGCCGACCAAGTAAACAAAGGAAGAAAGAAGATGATTCCCCGTTCAACGTCCATCGTGGCTGGCACTTCCTGACCCTCGGCGGATCAACCTCTCCCCGAGCATCCAACAGTCCCCCTCTCACCAGTCATCGCTCTGCTCCCCCGCTGTCGGTCACGCCCTCCATCACCTCCTCCACCAGCTTGCTCTGCAGGATCTCCCGAAAATCCCTTGCCCAAACAAGCCTCTCCGGCCCATCATCCCACTTCCCATCCCCAACATGAGGCACCCTCTTCCCAATTCGCCTCAGCGTCTTTATCACTGTCGACCCTTCCCCCTCCGCGATCACGACCCCCCTCCCATACAATAAACACTCCAGATCCGTCGGCGAATCCCCCACATACAGGGTCTCCCTCCTCTCCCCCGCCTGCGACTCCTGTCCCCTCCCCCAACCAGCCCCGATCTGCATCAGACACTCCCCCTTATCCGACGCCGCATCTAGCCTCCTGTATCCTAGGAGAGCCGGCCCCCGGATCCTCCCTCCTCCTTGTCCCTCCTCGCCCGCCTCATTCGCAAAGACCTCGATGCCCATCGCCTCACAGTCGATCCCCCAGCCGTGCAGCACGCCCCGGATAAAGGAGCCCGACCAGTTCACGGACAAGATACTCGTCCGCCACTCATCTTGTCGCCCAACCACCTGCAGCAGCTCGCACAGCCCAGCTCGCATCGCGATCGGCCCCCCGACCGCGTCGGCGGGAGCGGCCGCGGGGGCCGCCTTCTCGACGCCGATGTCGAAAAGGTCCTCGCGACTCATGCCGGCGAACAACCCTGCCTTCTCCACGCGCAGGATGGACGACTCCTCGACTTCGCGTAGCTGCACGAGGTAGCACAGCTCGTCCGCCATGCTCTTGCGACCCGCCTCGGCAGGCCTGTAGCCGCGTTTGAAGGCCGCCAGGTCATCGAAGTAGCGCTTGACAATGGCGTCCCATTCTTGCTGCAGGTCAACGCCCTTGGTCCGCCTCTGGAAGGCGATGGCACCGTCTGCGAGGTGGCCTATGGTGTCTTTGACCGTGATGGTCCCGTCAAAGTCGAGCACCAGGTTCATTGTCCGCCTGCGAAGGAGCCGTCACATCAGACTTTTTGCTGCTTCTTGCTTTGTCTCCTGTTCTCAAGTCTCGGGGTGAAAGGAGAGTCAGTAGCTGTGGTCGTCCGCAATCGGGAACCTTTTGAAGATTGCGACACCTGGACAGACCAAACAAAGAAAGACTTGAGGATGAAGTGCTTCCTAGGGGGAATGTCAAGATCAAGGAGAACAAAGTACTGGATTTGAGTCTTGAATTCAAAATGCTGATTCGCGTCTTTTGAAAAAGAGGGAGAGGGGGGATAAGAGAGATCGACATCACCCTCTCCTTCGGAGCTGCAATACCCCTCGAGTGGGGCCGCACTACTTCGTCATCGCGGCACGGCATGTCAATCATGATGTGTCAAGATGCACTCATACGTGCTCCGAGCAGCAGATGTCTCAACTCCCCGCAGGATACCACATGAATGTTTGCTACTGCTCTAGTACTCAGTAGTACTAGTAGCAGTAGTATCGACAGTCTGACTACATTTCCAAGGAAATCTGGAGCATCACATGCCCTTTTCTCACCGGTGCCGAAGCCGGGAGGCATGCCTTGGTCGTAGCAACGAGACCATTGGCTCAAAGAAGATAACCTCTGCGGCCCTGAATCCTCATCGAATATCGAGCTACACCTGTGTGTGTGTGGGAGCATCCATCATCGTGGACCCCGCATCTTTGAACCACACCCGAACGCCAGGAAAAATCAACACGGATCCCCAGTGTGAGCGGTTTTAAATGATCCAGCATCGCTCTTCTGCCCTCGGTTGGCCTGGTCCAAATGCAACTCACTCACTCGGATTGTCTGCCTTCAGGCTGGGCGAGACCCGACTTCTGCTCTTGATCGTGAAGAGGCAGGGTACTCCATACTCATGGCATGGATGTTTTCCGGTCTCCTGGTATCAAGCAGCATTCTCAAAGGGAGGGGAGCACATCCTCCATCTCCTCCTCTTCGTCGTCGTCGTCGTCGGCCGCCTCCGCCGCCTCCTCCTTGGCTTCGTTGCCGCCCTTATCCCTGTACGCATCACTCAAGCAGTAGTGGTTCGCGAATGGGCCACTCTTGTTCAAGACGGCCACTTCCTCCAGGACCTGTCGCAGATACGAGTCTGGCTGTTGCGTCCGCTGCCGTAGCGCCTTCATCGACCAGTACTGATACTGCCGGAAGCAGTCGAAAATGAGATCCAGAAGCTGGTTCTTGGGGATACGGGCGGCCTTGAGGACCTCGGCTTTCTTGGTTTTGAGCGTCGGGGGCGCGTTTTTCTGTGGAAAGAGTCAGAACATATGTGCTCCTTTTTCGGCCATCTTTCGCTCCCTTCGACAGCTTCGCCTGGCATATCAGTAGAGGCACAGTAGTTACGTACGATGAAGCTTCCTCCCCAGTTGACAGCGCCGACGGATCCGGGGTTGATGATGGCAGAGGCCCTGTTCCTGCTGATGATCTGGAGCTTGGACTTGGAGTTCTCAACGTCGAAGATGCGCTTCGCGAGAAGCTCCTCCTCTTCCTGGAGATTGTGAGGCTCGACGCGGATGTCGTAGCGAATCTTTCCAAAAATCTTTGCTTTCTCTGCATGACGATGGCAAGATCAGTATGGTGCCCAGATATGGCGTTGGTTTCAAAGTGCACGTCGACGATGAAGGATGGGAAAGAACAGGTAGGAGCGAAAATGTCAACGAATACGGGCTAGGGAGGCGGACTTGGTATGGCTTTGCGAAAGTACGGCTGATATCGGTTCCTCCTGTTGAACGAGTGCCTCTCGCCACCATGGCCGCCGCCGCCGCTATTTCCACTGCCAGTGTTGCCGTTGGTGTTGTTGTTGTTGTTGTTGTTGTTGTTGTTGTTATTGTTGTTATTGTTGTTGTTCTTGGCCCTCAGCAGCGACAGCGGGATGCCCGCGCTGGCGGCCTCGGCGCGCTCCTTGTTCTTTGCCTTAAAGCCCGGCAGGTCCTCCTCGCTGAAGATGTAGTGGTTATGGACTTCCTGATCCAGCACCTCGAGGTCATACTCGCGCGGGAGGAGTTGATGCTCGGGGCAGTTGGGCGTGAGGAGCATCCTCAGCTTGGTGACCTCGCGGGCGCTGCCGTCGGCCATGGCGCTGTCCATCTGGGGCTCGTTCCAGGTGCGCAGGGTGCCGATCTGGATCTCCTCGTCGTCGCCGAGGCGGTCCGTCATCTTGATCCAGGCGTCCCACATGTATCGCGGGATGCGAGCCAGGTAGAGCATCTCAAAGGCGTTTCCCGGAATGGTCTTGTCGTAGAAGTCGAGGTCGCCGGCGTCCTCGAGCATTTCGTCTTCGTCCATGGGGACGGGCGACGCGCCGGGCTCCGGCTTGATCACCTCGCTGTCCGCCATCGCGCGGGACTATGATGTCTGCCTCCCGAATCGCGTCTTTCGTCTCTCGCCCGGCGTCCCCTTTTTCCACGTCCCTATACCCTTTGGCTCCTTGCCGCCTTGCCGCCTTGGCCCCCTGTCTTTTGCTTCTGCCTCTACTTCACAACGCCCAGTCGAGTCCTTCTTTTCCAAGAGCGATTATCGAACACGATAGGTCTGTGATTGAATGTAAAAGATGCTTTCTGCTAGCAGTTAAAATGCGGCTGTTGTCGCGAGGACGAGCGGAGCAATATGGGCGAGTGGTGGCTGATGGTGGAGGAAGATGAAGACGATGACGACGGGTGAACTGGAGCTCAGCACCAGCATCGGCATCGGCTTGAGGCGCTGGACCTGCTTGTGGATTGATGGATGGCTTGATAACGATAAGCATGGGCTTGCACTGTCCCCCGCACTGTCTTAGTACGTGATTGCCGGTTGATCCTGGAACTTGGACTTGTCACTGGCAGTTGCGATGGCAGTTGCGATGGCAGTTGCGATGGCAGTTGCGATGGCAGTTGCGATGGCAGTTGCGATGGCAGTTGTGATGGCAGTTGCAGTGGCACTGGGTGGCAGCTGCGACTCTGGCACTGATTCAAGGTCGATGGGACTTGGAGCCGCCGGCAGAAAATGGCAGAAGCGCATGTGCTACTAACGGAGCAGAAGATGCAAGAGATGGGGAAAGTCTGCAACTGCCCCTGCCGTTTATGAATCAGCGACGCCCTGCGGAAGGCACCACGGTGAAGAACTCCCAACTTCCACGTCTGGCCGCGATGAGGAAGCAGCGGTCGGCAGAGAATGGATTAATGTCCTGCCGCGTTTGAACCAGCTGGCTGATTGGCTCTTGGTCGCGCCTGCTGTTCACTGCCTGACTCGGCTGAGGCACCTCCTTCCCCCAAGCTCTGCCGATGACAAACAGCCCTGGAAAAGTACCAGTACTCCCGGCTCCGTACTCCTTACTCCCGTAGGTTCTCAATACGAACGCGACCGTGCGCGCCACGGTGACATCTCATGTACAGCTACTCGACCGTGTCTTTGACGTCGAGGATGCGAATCTCACCTCGCATGTGAACAATGAAATCGAGACCAACTTCCATCCCCCCTCTTCAACGTCGGTTTAAAGTGTCGCCTGCTCTTCCTGCATTCTCCCATCTCTTCCCCGTGAGCGCCAAGTCGACTTGGAATTCTTTCGAACCGGTCTTCAAGGTTATTGGAAAAAGCATCATTCATTCGGGCTTCATCTCGACTCATCCCTGAAAGCGACCACCAGATCGTGCATATCCGCATCACCAACAAGCCAGCTCAGCTGTTCCAAGCATCACGATAACCTCACTCTTTGAGGCACAGACTCCTTCTAGTACAGCAGATCCTGTTCCCCATCCGATCGACTGATTTACACTTATTCTAACAGCTGTAGTAGGTCTACGGGCGACGTCGTCTCTTTCCTGCTTTTATTGCAAGTACTCGGAGCGCCTAAGTTGGCTCTTTCTTCCAGCGAGGCAAACAGGGGGTCGGGCTGCTTTCTCGCCTCCCACACGCTCTCGACACAGGAAGGCTCGGGACGCAGGAGAGACGCCGGTCTACTTTGAGGCCCATAACTTCTCAAATTAGCCTGGAGGTCAATGAGAAAGTCCTCCTCCAAGTCCAGGCTCTCACTAGCACGCGCCGTCCGCGAGGCTTCCGACGAGCTTCATCCCTTTCTTGGCTGTTCATATAGGCCCTCTCGCCTTTAGCCACGCGCATGGGAGGCCAAGTGGATGACGACATCTTTCTAGGTCCAGACCCGGAGGCCCAGCATCGCCATAGTCTCCGACGCGCGTTGGCGTGGAGGATCGTCATCAACATCTCAGCCACCTTCTATCCGCGTTCATCCGAACATACGGAAGCTTCACGACGGTCCGAGAACTACGGGGGGCTAGGCAACACTATCACTGCCAGAACTGTCAGGAAGACCACACCGTGGCGCCATCTGAACGCCCCAGATCTCGTCATCAACTACCCACCGATTGCTCCTCCTCGCACTCGAAGCGAGCTAAGGGGTATTAAATCGGCCGCTGCCCCCCCCTTCCCTTCTCTATCCTTTCCTTCCTTCTTTCCCTCCTTCACCATGCCTCCCAAATCGCTCTTCGAACTTTCCGTGCTCGCAGCCATGGCAAATCTCAAGTCTGTTACTTCCGTGGGGGATCTCCCCTACGAGCTCGTCAAGGACATCCTTGCCAAGATCGAAAGCCCAAAGCAGCTGCACCAGATCGAGAAAAATTCCCGAAACGTCGCGGGCAACACCAGCGATCTTTGGCGGAAGCTCATCCAACGCGACTTCCCCAGGGACTATAAGGCAAAGCCGCGCCATCCAAGCGACAATTGCAGGTGGTACAAGGTCTACAGGCTCTACAAGGAGGAGCATAAGAAGTCCCTCCAAGGCGACAAGGAGAAGCTCGCCACGTCCTTCAAGAACATCATGCAGGACAGGCGAAACAACACCAGCCAGATCGTTGGGGTCACCAACATCCCCCGGGGCCTCCTCAAGGCGGGCTCTCTCCAGCAGAGCGGCTTCCGCGCCCGCACCAACTCAAACCCCAGCACCGCCGCCGCCGCCGCCTCCGCCAGCAAGGCCTCCAGTGCCACCCCGATGTCCAAGATCAAGAAGGAGGCCAGCAAGATCACCGCCATCCGAAACTCGGCGCCATCGGTCAGCAAGCCCGCGATCATCAGAGCCCCAGGCAAATCCGGCGCTCCCGTCAAGACCGTCATCCGCAAGATCCCGAGCCCCAAGCTGGGCCCGACCTCGCCCATGCAGATGAGATTCGGCCCTAAGCCCTTCAGGCTCACGCCTGCCAGCCAAGCGCCCAAGACGCCCGCGGCCGCTCAGCCAGAGGCACCCGAGACCAACAAGCGCAAGAGGGACCAGACCCCCGAGCGCGCAGCCGACGGCACCGATGACGACAGGTCGACGCCTACCAAGAAGCAGTGCCTTCCCGAGGGCATCTGCGAGGGCTACGGCCCAGCCGAACAACCAGAGCCGGCCAAGGCGATTCGCAAGAAGAAGGCCCCCGCCGTGCTTCTGATGCCCAAGAAGCGAGTCCACTAAAGATCTCGGGTGAAGGGCTCAGCGGAACATGAGCTCCCGAGTCATGGCCGCCGCTTCTTTTGCATTTTTTGTGTATATTTTTTGCTTTATTTGTGAAGGAGGGATCGTGATGGATATAGGTCCCGACGACACGCAGCGTGGAATCTTCCGGGTTCTTTTCAGTGTCGTGGAGTTTAAGGAGATTTGTCCCGGAAGATACCAATTTGATCTTTTTTTGATATTGGGCTTCGACCCAAACAGCGAGGAGTCCGAAAAGGGGAGGGGCTCTCACTGGAGGCCGCCTAGGACTTCAATAAATAGAAAATCAAAAAAAAAAATTCAAAATAGATAGAAAATCCCTCAAATAGACCACTTGCCATCGAGATATCATCAATTTCGTCCTAAGAGCACGCTCATGAGAAAAAGAAAACAAAGAAAATCCTCCTATGGTGATAATGCCTTGCAGGTCAGGACCCCTCTCCATCTGCATTCCCCTCCCAGGCTCTTGATGCGCAAGTTCCCTGCTTGTTACCCATTTCCCTCGCGTCCCCGGCTCTTCTCCCTTTCAAGTACTACTGCCCATCTCCAATACAACGCCACAATCACCCCTATCCTCGACAGCACCGCTTCGGGGAGGCTTTTGCGCAAACATGCGCATCGACGGTCGATCGTGCTCTTCGCCGTGTTTTCACCCAAGTTCGGCCGCATTCCTTTTTCGAGGCCCCCAGGCCCTGGAGGTCGCGCGAGGTCCCGCGCCCACGCAGCTGGCGTCGTCATTTCTCTTGCCGTGAGCAGGGACTCGGTGGTGGAACTGCAGAGACTCTGCTATCTGCCAAAAGTCCAGCTCGCAGTAGTCGTCTTCTTCAGCAGTCGACCGATCGTCCGCCACGGAGGGCGAGCACAAGATGTAGAGTGTCGCCCGCGGCGAGGGCATACTCGGCCGCTGACTTGTCGTCGACCCTGCAGCACACGCGTTGATCAGCCGACGACCTCGGTCCAATCGCCCTCCATCGCAGTCGTTGAAGCGGGTGTTGCCAAGTGGCCTCGCGCAGTCGAACAAAGAAGGATTGAATAGGAGACGAAAGGTAATCCTTACATTTGCTTGCCGCCGTGAATCAGGCGCTGTTGCACCGGGGGAATGCCCTCCTTTTCCTCGACCTTCTCCTTGATCTGGAAGACCTGGAGTATCTGTCAGCCCGCGCTCCTCTCTTCCCTTCCCTTCTCTGTCCCCTTTGACGGCGATCTGCCCCCCCGCCCCCGCCCCCCCCCCCCCATCCCCCCCCCATCCCCTTCCTCTCTCTTGCTCCCTCCATCACGCGCTCCCCTTCTGTCCTTTCCTGCTCTCTCTCTCTCTCCCGCCTCCACAACACACACAGCAAATCGTCAGAAACCCGTTCAACAAACCTTGAAGTGATACTCGATATTGAGCTCAATCTCCTTGCCGGTCAGCGTTCGCACCCTGCATGCGCAAGGCGCCCGGTTAGCATACGCACAATCCGCAGTGGGCCGTTGCGAGCCGCGCGCGGGACACCCTCCGAGACTCACTTGATCAACATGGCTGCGGCGGGACTCGCGATCTATCTTGCTCAGCCGCGACAAGGAGTGGCGAGGCGTGCGGTGCCCTATTGCGAGAAGGGGCGAAGGGGAGAGTAGAACAGAGGGGAAAGAGAGAGGTCGTGAATTGATGCGAGATGGTGGAGGCCGAATGGGAGGGGGATGGAGCCAGGATGTTGTTGGTGGTGGTGGGGAGATTCCAAAGTCGAGGTTCGCCCGCGTTTGGGGGATCATGGAGGACTTGAGCTCTCCACATACGGAGTCATCAAGTGTACCAGTACTACGGAGTACTACCAGGTACTAGTACGTAGTAGGCAGCCCGCTGAGCAGGGATGGAGGGATCCATCAATGTAGCTGTACTTGCGGCGGAGGCTCAGAGACGAGGGGGGGGGCGTTTGCTGACCTCATGGCGGCGAAATCGGAGGTATATCTACATTCTCCGCACTCTGCGATTCCGTCACACTTGCAGTCTTCAAGTGGAGGCATCCACGGTGTGGCATCACCGAACCCTTTGCAAACCAATGTCCAGGTGATTTCAACAGTTTTCGCAAGTTGCTTCTGATATGGGCATCAGTAGGAGATTTCCATTTCTGAAAACACTGGAAGATGCTTGAAAAAAATGAGTGACGAGTCTTGCGTCATGTCCATTGTCAGGTTCTCCGTTCGGAGTCCAGCAAGTCGTAATATTACACAGGATCTGCCAACACCATTTCACGCCATATGCCTTTGCTTTTCCTACCCTCCCATCGCAATCCTTAAAAGAATCTGTTTTTTGCCTTCAGTGCCGGGCTGTCTTTCCCTACTCTCTGTGAAAGACATCATGACCACTCATCCGTCTTATTTCTTCTCGTTCTCTTCGAACACGTTGAGGCCCAGGCCCTGCGCATCCAGCATCAGCCTGTTCTTCGCCCCAGACTCCTGCATCTGCTGCGCAATGAGGCGAGCGTTCTCGATCTTCTTGAGCTCGACGTAGGCCTTGCTCTTCTTGATCGCCTCGCCAATCAGCTCCGCGGACCGCGCCTCGCCCTGGGCCTTGACGACCATGGCCTGCTTCTCCTGGCGGGCCTTGTCGACCACGAAGGCCGCCCGCTGGGCCTCCTGCTGCGCGACCTGCTTGGCCTCGACGGCGGCCGTGAACTCGGGTGAGAAGGCGAGGTGCTAGATGGCAAGACCGTAGGGTCAGCTTCCAGAAGTCTTCTGAGCAAGAAAGGGGGGTATCTCCGCAGCAAGAGCTGTGAGGAGAGAGGTGAGGGGTAATAACAAGATCAAGGTAGATTACATACCGTCAGAGACACATCGTCGAGGAGAATGTTGAACCGCGCAGCCCGGCGCGACAAATTCTCCCGCACAAGCCGTGCGACCATCTCTCGCTGCGTGATCAGCTGGCTCGCGTTGAACTGCGCCACCACGCTCTTGAGCACCTCGTTGACGATGGACGGCAGCACCCTCTCGTCGTAGTCGGTGCCGAGCGTCCTGTAGATCTGCGGCAGGTTGTCCACGTTGGGCCGTGAGAGCACGCGGCAGGTGATGTTGACCATCTGCAGGTCCTTGGTGCCCGTCAGGGACGACACGTTTCGCGGCTTGGCCCGCACGTCGTAGACGATGGGCGTCTCGAACCAGGGGATGTTGATGTGTGTTCCTGCTCGCGGCGTCAGCTCTATGTCGCTATGCTTCCGTGCCCCCCCCCCTCTCTCTCTTCCTCAATTACGGCCCTTCCCCAAACCCCTTCTCTCCCATCCCTTGCTGCATCTCTCGCCTGGACTCTGCTACCGCTGATCCTTCCCCTCCCGCTCCCGCTCCCCCAACCCCTCCTCCCCATCTCCCCGCAGGCGAGACTCCATGGCAGCGTACCTTCACCGTAAATCTCCTTGCTCACACCCTTCAGCCTCTGGTACTTAATCGCCCGATGTCCTCCATCCACGTTGAACAGCGAGTTCGACAACAGATAGGCTCCGCCCGCGAGCAGCAAGCCCCCCACCAGCGCACCACTCCCTCCCCTGGGCATCTGCGGCGCGCCTCGCCCGGGGTACCCGCCGCGAGCCTGCATCTGGCGCAAACGCTTCATCGCCTCCTCTTGCCAGTTCTGGTTCGACATGTTGTCTTTTCTTGCCTTCTCCCTCTCACTGTATATGTGTCTTTTTTTCCTAAACCTTCTTTCCTTGATCTCTCTCGCGCGCTTTCTCCCTGCTTGCTTGTTCTTCTCTCGGGAAACGACCTCTGAATCTCGCTCGACAATCGACTCGCGCACTCAATCCCGCTTGGAATCGCCGCCGTCGTAGCTTTTGAGGATACAGTCCGAGCGCGGGGCTGTTTCACTTTGTCGGAGGGAATGCTGGAAGCCGGTGGGCGCGCGCAAACGACGGGTGGTGCTTCTTCTGGCTGGGTTTGCGATGGAGAAAGAGAAGCATGGATGGATGGATGGATGGAATTTCGCGGGTCGGCGCTAAAGAGTGGAAGCAGAGATCTATCAGGAAGATCCCGAGACGTTCCAGCAAGAGGTCGAGCTCCGCAGCAGCGCAGCCGCCTAAAACGAGGTTGCTCTTCTGCCGTGGTGGCGGATTTGAGAATGCACTGTGCAAAGCCGCTCCGGATCGCCCATAGACACAGTGCGCATTTGTCGCCGTGATTACGAGGGCTCCAGTTCGAGGGCGTGCATGATTTTCTCCTCTTCCGCCCGTCATTCAGGCTGGACAACCTCATCCATCACCTGGATGCATCATCAGCTTGATTCCACCACATCCCGAATCAACAAGTTGCCAGGCATATCAGTCATCCTCATGTCCAGATACGTATATCTGCTTCCATCAAGTACATGTCATTCATCGTGCCCCCATTGAGCCTCATCTAGCTTCACCCGATCATCAACCATACACTCATTTATACAAAGGAAAATCGTATTGCATGCGTAGGCTGGGTTATCGTATGGACAAAGGAAATGTTTGTTCGTCTCAGTCAATGAGTTGGATTCATGATGTTCTTCCTGCTGTTTCGCAGACCACCTCTAGGTACAACTTTGTGCCTTCGATGCTGCGGCAATAGATGCCTCCGACCCGGTGCTGCTGCTGCTGCTGCTGCTGCCAGTACTACTACTACTACTACTCGTACAAGGCCTGCTGAGGCTTGCGAGCGTAGCCGTTGAGCATGCGGAATCCCGCGCGGCAATTTCGCCCCTCCTCAATCACCTCATTTACGCCCGCCAGGCACTCCCCCGCCTCCTTCATCGCGGGGCCCGCCGTCACCGTGTCGGCCAGCCGCAGCGCGCCCGCGACCTTCTCCATCTCGCAGCGCAGGAGCCATCGCTCCCAGTTCCAGCCAGCGGCGACGCTGCAGATGTTGGCGATGCTGTCCGTGCTGCCCATGAGCTCCTCCTCGACCTGCACCTGCTCGATGACGTTGACGTCCGAGACGGTCGAGTCGTGCTTCGGCGCGGGGGGCGCCGGCTTGGCGCCCAGCGGTTGGCACAGCCACGCGCGTCGCATGTCCTGGAAGCCTGCGCGGGAAAGGCGTCCGAGCCACATCTTGGTCGGGCTGGGGTCGTAGCCCAAGGTCTGGAGGGTGTATCCAAACTCCACGCTCCTCTTGTTGCCCAAGGGGCCCGCGTTCATGATGTCCGAGTCCAGGAGCGAGAACTCGAGGTAGCCGCCGGGCTTGAGGACGCGCATGCACTCGCGCAGGCATGTCTCCCACTCGTCCTCGCCGTTCTCCCCGTACAGCTTGAGCAGGCTGTGCAGCTCGCGGGCGTGGATGAGGTCGAAATGGTCGTCGGCAAAGGGGAGCCGGGTCAACCGCTCGACGGCGACCTGGCGGTGGTTCGACGGACCGCGGATGTTCGCGTTGGAGAGCTGACGCACCGCCTTCGTCGTGACCGTGTAGACCTTGGCATTCGGGTACTGAAGCGCGCAGTGCCACGCCCAGTCGCAGGTGGACTGGCCGCCAAGGTCGAGGACCCTCGCGCGCTCCCGCACGATGCCATCCTTGCCCGTGGTGACGCGGGACATCCGGGCCAGCCGTTTTGTCACAGGGGCCGAGATAAGCTTGCCGCCGTTGAGAAACTTGAGGGCGGCGACGTGCCACGTCGACATGGTCATCTGCTTCATCGCCTCGGCCTCCTTCTCCTTTCGCAGCTTCTCAGGGTCGTCGAGCAGGTTGTCATCTCCGCGCGCCACGTTGGCGCTGAGGCGCTTCTTCGCCGACTGAGGTACAACGCTGAGCTGGTGCTTCCCGAGCAGCTGCTTGTGGTGGGCAGAGCGCAGCGAGCCTCTCTGGACCTGGAGGGCCTCGAAGCGCGGCAGCTGGTGGACGAACACGTCAGAGAGATGGGTGCGGAGGACGTAATCCTGGAACGCCCTATAGTAAGCAGACTCCTGTCGCACGATGGGTGAGGGAAGATCCACTGGGTGGATGAAGGTGTTGATCGCCTCGGAAAAGCGGACCTTCTTGGCCACAGGTCCAGTCTGGTCGAAGCTGGGTTTAACCTCCTCGAGCTTCTCGATGATGTCCTCGACGACCTTCAAGACGTGGCTGTCCTCGGAGTCCCCAATACCCCTGAGGTAAGCTCGCTGTGCCAGGAGCCACTGCTCAGTCCGGTCCAGGTTGGCGAGAGCCTCGGCCTGCTGCTTTCGTGCATAGTCGGGGTCGTAGTCGACAACGATCTCGGTGGGGACGAGCTCTTCATCAGACACCGAGGGCGACTTGACGGCGACCTCAACCGGGGCAGAGATCTCGACCGAGAGGATGGGCCGAGCTGTGGGAAGGTCCTCAAAATCATTGTCGTCATCGTCTCTCGCAGGCACCTCGATGAGTTGCTCCACAGGAGCCGTCGAGATGGAGGGGCAGGCGCGGTAGAAGTCCTCTGCTGAGTCAGGAAACTGTTGGCAAGCTGCTGCTGCTGCTGCTGCAGGCTCCACGTTCCAGGGGCAGCGGTAGAATTGCTCGGCAGTCGTCGAAGTAGGGGGTGCCAGTGCGTCGGCGCCTTGCGAGAAGGTGGGCCGGTGCCAAGCCTCCCTTGATTGGGGGGACAGGCCGTTGAAGAAGACGCCGGGGGAGGGAATCTCCAGGCTGCTGAGACCACTGTAGGAGTGGCGGCCTGCCCGCATGGCGTTGACCCTGGATAGGCCAAACTGCACGGGGACACTCGTGACGAGACGGAGGGGGTACTGCTGCATCTCGGTTGGAGGCGGCGGCGACGGTGGGGCAGTCAACTGGAATTCATGGAGAGCCTGATCCAACTGATCGTCGAGGGACTCCTCTCCCTGGCCCCCCTCCTCTTCCACATCCTCCGCCTCCTGCTCCTCTGCCTCCACTTCCGCCTCCGCCTCCTCATCGTTGCCAGACAGGGCATTGAGCGTGGCCAGAGCACCGGGCTGGAGGCGAACGCCAGACCACGGCTCCTCGGCCTCGTCCACTTCGCTGCCGTTGATAGGGGTTGGGGGTGAGCTCATCGACGCCAACTGGTCGGAGGTCAAGCTACCGTCGAGCGACGGTGGGGCCGAGATTGCGGGGACGGCAAAGGCCTGCTGTCGTCCCATGAACTCCCGCTGGGCCGGTGACATTGGGAATTTGGCCGACGACGCCAACGCGACGGAAGAGTGCATCTTCTTGGGCTCAACGGCGGTCATCGATTCGTCGTCGTGGTCGTGCTGCTGGCTCGGGATGACCAGGGGCGTGAGCTTCTTGTTGGCAGGGAACCGGCCCTGCTCTCCCGCGACCCGGCTTCTCCTGTTGTTGGGCGACAGCTGGCATCTCTCCGTTGGCTCGACATCCTCCTCATCCGTCACATCGTAGAGGTCGTCGAACTCGGTTGCCGCAGTTGTGGCGCTCGCTCGGGCCCAATTGCGGGTGAACGTCGTTGGGCAGCTCTCGTCGGCGGAAACGGAGGATGGCGAGGATGGCAGGTCAGGGGCTGCAAGGAAATGCACGCCTCGAGGGGTCGGGAAGGGGTCGTTCATCGGTGAGAGCCAAGCCTCGATCCTAAGGTTTGACGAGTTGAGCCTCTTGCTTGTCTGGGAAGGCGGCTGCTGTTGGCTGCGGTCCTCCTCCTCGGCATCGTCGTCCTCGAATATGGGTTTGAGATACATCGGTCTTCGATCCAGCGAAGACTCCCAGGGCTGGTGAGTGTGGGCCATGGTTTCAAATGCAGAGGAGATATGCCGGATATTTCCACTGCAGACTTGTTGGGTGTGAGTGCGAGCGCAGTAAAGAGATGATCAAGCAAATCAAACAGTCCGAGATCCGAATACGAAGAAGCTAGAGCCGTAAATTTGAAGGAGTCAACAAGACGTTGTAGATTGGCGATGGTGACGGTGATGGTGAGATGATGAGAATTATTATTAAGGATGAGTTAGTATGGCAGACGCGAAGAGGCGAAATTCGACGGCCAGCGACGAAAGATGAAAGACCAGCAGAAGAATGATAAGCAGTTTCGGTCAACGAAACGCCTATGAAATGACACGAAAAAGAGACACGGAGGCAAGAAGAAGACGCAGAAAGATGGAGCCCCAGCCGTAGGCGGCCGGGGGAATGCCACCTCTTAAAAGGGGGTAAGCTGTAAGGATGAGTTGGCGTGGAGGCGCCCAGCAGCCGGGAGGGCCTGCAAAATGCGGGATGAGACTGCATGCCTGCTCGGATGACTTTGCGAGGACTACTCCGGGAGTACTCCGTAGTGCTCGTTCGAGTCGGAGCACGAGTACTCCGTAGGAGACAGCCACCCATCCATCCTGGAGATCCCTGGCAAAATGTGACGGTCAGTTGGTCTCCTTCCCTTGCTGGGATGCCGTCTGCGGTTGCGAGCTCCAGTCCCAGCAGAGGTGCGCTTGTTGGCCCAAACGATGCATCTTTGCTCGGCATCTGGATGTCCCTGTGGGAGGGCAGGTTGGTCCACACGCATATCGGCACGAGAACTCCGTGAGTCGCACTCCATGCTCCGTCCTCGTCGCTCCCCTTTCCGCAGAGACTTTCTTGTTGAAGTTGCTCATCCTCGTTCCTCCGCCACATGGCCATCGAAAGGCCCAAAAGCCCAAATCGCCCTTGAGAGGAAAACAGGACCAATGGATCGTCGTCTTCAGGGATCCTATATTTGGGGCACGCCTTCTGCATGACCGTTCCTCGGGCTTGGTATGGGGCGACCCCTGTGCAACTCCAACCGTTGATTGGCGGTGGACCCATGCGGCCGAACGGTCAATCGATCCTGGAGCTTCCCGCCACCAATCAGGAGTGCGTCCGCCGATTCATGGCGGCTAGAATGCCTGCCTGCTTGCCCGTGGGATGGGGTCGACTCGATAGGCAGGTCCTCTGGGACGTATGACGCACTGGGTTCGGGTCGAAGGATGACGGGCTCCTTGAATTTTGCTTGCACGGTTGGAGCGACCTTTCGCGATGACGGGACGATCAGAGATCCACGGTGCCCGACGGTCTTTGCTGACTGCTTCTGTCCGTACGATTGATTAACCGCCTGGTGAAGTCCGCCTGGTGAAGTCAAATTCCTCCGCCCGATGCCTAATGCGAAATCGCGGTGATGACGAGCTCCCCAGCCGTGCCGCATGCGCTTTTTGCTGAACTTTGCCAGGGCTGGTGACGAGAAGAGTCCTCAGACGGGTGGACGGCCGCCGAGGGCCCGCGTGCCCAGATCGTCGGTGCCCATCTGGCGACCGAGGGCTGCAGCTCAGCGCGAGACGAGGAGCAAAGCGTCATGGTCTGGCGTTCTCATCAGTCATCATACCGAATCAACCTCATGAATCTCGTGTACTCCGTTGTATCAGCCGACTTACCGCCGGAAGAGGAACTTGGTACGGAGTACTCGTACTCATACTCGTACGAGTGCTCGCAGGCTCATCCCGATCCGGATCAGAGTCGCATTTGCACTCTTTCTATCCTTTCTGGGTGCTACATCGTCACGGCTGCGTCGAAGGAACCAACCCCAGCAGCGAGTCCGGGCGTCTCTTCGGCAGCCAGAGAAGTGCTGCGCCACACCGAGTTTCCCACTCCTCGGACGAGTACTGCTCGTACTCGTACGGAGTACCGATCGAGCACTCGTCTACAGATGTGACGATGTGCGTTGTTGGCGGCTACGAAGAGACACCGAGGAGCAGAGATCGGTGTCCCCTCCTCTTCTGGCCTAGCGCTTGTACGCGTATCGACTCCGGGCAGCACGTGCCATTCCAGGATGCAATCGCGGAGAGATGCACCTTCCAAGTTCGAAGTTGAAAGTCCGTCTCGCTTCTGCAGGCACGACCCAGAGCTCGAGTTTCCATCCACTGTCATTCTCGCGAGATTCAAAAGCGCGAGGCACGATCCAATCTTTATCGCATTACTCCGTACTCCGTAATCGATAACATGATGTAAACGACAGCCCCGCCACGTGCTGCTTATCGAAATCACACGCAGCCTTAGTCATCCCCCTCTATCGTGAGACACACGATCTCATTGGCTCCTTGCCGTGATTCGTACATGCGTGCTCCGTACGGAGTACTCCGAACTCGACGCCGTAAACGTAGGAGAGGGAGGCAGAGCTTCAGCCTTTCAACACCAAGCACGACCAAGACACGCGAGCAACTGCAGTCAACATCGCCATCGTCTCCGACAGACCATCTGCTCCTCGTTCCCTCCCGAAACGCAAGATCTCGGCCTCAAGTCCCTCGAAAGACGTCTGCGACCATGGCAGACGCAGAACAAGCCGAGGCCTCCTCGGAGCCTCAGGGCAGAATCATAGTGTATTGCGGCGGTATGTCCAACACCACATGCGCCCCTTCACGCTCTCTTTGCCCCTCCATCCCCTCCGTCTACCTTTCTCCTCCCTCCCCGCCATGGTATGAGCTGACTCTCGCCATCGTCACAGTCTGCACTTTGCCGCCGGAGGTATGCAATGCTGTCAATCTGAAATCCCTCTCAAGACTTTGTGCCTCTCCGCATCAGGAACTTCGAGCCGCCGAAAACCCAAGCCCGCCCTTCTCCCACCTCCCAATCCCCCATCGTCCCCGCGAACGCCCCAGCTGAGGGCCACTGCCAAGTAGTACTGCGAGTATGGCGGCACCGTCAAGAAATGCCAAGAATGGCTAGAAAGCAACCAGCCCGCGATGTACAGCAGGATCTGGTCCGCAGGTCCGTCGCAAGAGCTCACGCGGGCTGCTGTCCCCCATCCCGTCCTCCTACTACGACCGACTCTCGAATCTCTAACGCTGATATCTGTGTTTTTCCCTTTCTCTTCTTGCGATGATACACAGAGGCACTAGAAGCCGCGACCGCCTCTCTGTCCCTAGAGGCACAGAAGAGAGCCGCCAAGGACGCCCAGAAGAAGACCGCAAAGGCCGAAGCCGCCGAGGCGAGACAAGCCACCAAGCTCGCGTCCAGTGTTGTTACCATCAAGCGTATCGAGAGGCATAAGAAGAAGTTCGTCACGGCAGTGATTGGCTTGGAGGCATTCGGGCTAGATCTCAAGAAGGTGCGACTGAAGTTTGCCCCGATATTGTTTCCATCCCGCTTTCCGCGTTGCTCTTCCCCTGATTCCAAAGGGGTTAGAAAGTGTGGGCAAACATTGACGGTTGGCTGACCATCATCAAAATGCTAGGTTGCCAAGGACTTCGGGAAGAAGTTTGCGACGGGCGCGTCCGTCACCAAGGTGCCCAGCGGCGGAGAAGAGATTGTTGTGCAAGGCGACGTCAGCGACGAGATTGAGGAATTCATCTTGGAGAGATACAAGGAGGTCCCGGAAGACAATATCGAGTTCGTGGACGACAAGAAGAAGAAGGCCCCCGCATGATAGAAAAAAGGATACAAACCTAGCGCTCATCCCACACGGACGTTGCCTCAAGAACCACCAAACTCCGTGCACCTATAACAATGACACTCCCACGCCCCTTCAAGCCCATAAAACGGCCGTCAATCATCGAGCCCCGCGCTCCACCGCGTACCGGACCCGTATACCTCTTTCCTTGATGTGTCCTTGATGTGTGCCAAACGGCCGATCCACAAAACAACAACCTCTGCGTTTTGAATAGTAACATTCAACCGCGTCTCCTTAGCGATCTTCCAGTCGCTGGCATGAGCTTGCCGGCATCCGAGATCGCATCATCGGCCGCAACCATGCCCTTCTTACCCACTCCGGCTGCCTTTTTCGTCAGAGCGGTCGCGCCCTTCACGCCACCCATCTTCCGGACCACCGTACTCGTGCTTGATTCACTCGTGTCGCTGTTGCCACTAGCTCTCCGCGTTGTTCGAGTTGTCGATCCAGCTCCGGTTGCCTTCGAAGCGGCAGCCACTGCTGCACCTCGCCTTGGACGGGACGTTGCCGAACCGCTCGAGACTGACCCTGGGGTGACCTTTCTGATTCCTCCGGCCCGGACCCCTTTCCCCTTCTCCGCCGCACTTGAGAGACTGCTGTTGGACGCACCGGGGCGAGCAATGCCTCCATGGATCTTGATCGGAGAGCTGGACTTGAGCATGTGAGATTTGGTTGGCGAGGTGAATCGCTCTCGATTCGCCATGCGTGTATTAGACGAAGTGGGTGACAAGACTTGAGAGATGGAGACGGCCGTGGCACGATGTGCAACAGCCCTCTTCTTGGTGTTGTCCCCATGCTCGACATCATTCTCCTTATCGCTAATCGCCGCATTGCTTGATTAAACCATGATCTTTGTCTTTCTTTGTCTCTCTCTCTCTCTCTCGTTTGCTCTGGCTTCACGATGGCTGACTTCAGCATCGCCCACAGACTTACCTCGAGTGCTTCTGCGGTCTTCCAACGTTCTGGGCTCGTGCAACTTGTTGTTGAGTGGGTTTTTGGGGACTTGTGCGAGAAGGGTCATCCTTGAGGGGACTTAGGCCGCGTTGTGTGCGCGCGGCTGCAGCGCGTGGTGATTGTTCCTGGTCCTGCTCCATGTATTTCAGGAGCAGGTCCTCCATCTTGAGCTTTCGAAGCGACATTGGTATTCTGTTAAGACGAATCTCTATCCGCGATCTCAAGCCCTGGGCTTGGAGATGGTACTGAGCCCTCAGCCGACGAGCCCGTTCGGTGACTGCACCCAGCGTCTCAGTACATGGATGGCCGCGCTCACGGGCACAAGAAAAGGCGGCGTCGACGTACTCTCCAGCCTCATGTTCTCGATGAGCGTCTTCTTCTGATGCATGCTGATGCCGGCTTTCCTCTGCTTGATCGGACTTCGCCGCGGCGTCGAGGGATTTGCCGTAGCTGCGAGTTGGGCGCGCTTCACCGGAGAGAGCTGGCCGCTGGGGACCTTCGGTAGGGGTACGGGTGCCATGATGTGTGTTCTGTAAAGGGTCTGATCTCGAATGAATGCTATGACTCTCGCGTATCGTGCAGAAAAAAAAACGACTGTGCTGATCGGCAGACGCTGCGGTGCGAGCAAGGCGTACTGGCGGTGCGAAGGCGGGAGAGGATCGAAGTGGTGAACAAGTTGAGGTTCGCGACGGATCCGAAGGAGCGCGCTGAGTGGCACTTGCCTCGAAAGTACGGAGTAAACAAAGGGGATTAGGCGGGGCCTTTTATGTAAGCGAGCCTATGTACATGTACTAATGTAGCCGACCGCTCCGAAACGGTCATTCCGCCAATTGGGCCCGCACCCTAGAGCAAAGGTAGAAGCACTTCCGTTAACATGGACATTACACGTGCACGTAAGGTATCGAGACCTCTCTCTCTAAGAGGGCCCCCCCTCTCCGCCACTTGCAGCATTCGAGCATCAGCGCAGCTTCCGCCAGGCTGAACCGCCTTACGACAACTTGCAGCTCCATTCAGACGCAACACTGCACCGCGCATTCATCTTGGCCCCAACCATCCAGCATCGCCTCCGTGTCTCGTCAATCATTGACATTCGCCGAGGGTTTCCCCACGAATTGATCACGACGACGCAATCTTACCCAGCGAATCCGAGAAACAACGACAGTCAAGATGGTCCTGGAGGCTGTGATGATCCTGGTGGACAACAGCGAGAGCAGCAGGAATGGAGACTACCAGCCGACCCGATTTGACTCACAAAGCGATGCCGTCGGGATCCTCTTCCAGAGCATCACGCAGGGGAACCCCGAATCCTCCGTCGCCTTGATGAGCATAGGCGGGAAGGGGCCCGAGGTGCTGGTCACGCTCACGACAGACCAAGGCAAGATCCTCGACGGCCTGCACCGGACGAAGAAGAAGATTGGCGGCTGCTCCCACCTCAAGACCGGTATTCAGGTCGCCACGGTACGTCTTCACTCATGCTCTACCCAGACCCAGACCCAGACCCAGACTTGTCAAGGGAGTGGAATCCACACGCAGAATGGCATGACTCGGGCGCTGACAACAAGACTCCACGCAGCTCGCGCTCAAGCACCGACAGAATCGATCCCAGCGTCAGCGGATGATAGCCTTCGTGTGTTCGCCGGTCGAGGACGACGAGAAGGAGCTGACACAGCTGGCCAAGAAGATGAGGAAGGCCAACATATTCGTCGACTTCGTGCTGTTCGGCGACCTCGAGGACGAGATGACGAGGAAGAAGCTCACGGCATTCAACGACATCGTCAAGGGCAACGAGGGCTCGCACTTGGTGTCGATTCCCGCCAGCAGCAAGCTGCTCAGCGATCAGCTCATCTCGTCCCCGATACTCCTCGGCGAGGGCACTGGCGGGCCCAGCGGCGCGGGCGGCCTCGGCGGTGGCGATGACTTCGACTTTGGTGTCAACCCGGAGCTCGAGCCTGAGCTGGCGCTCGCCCTGCGCATGAGCCTGGAGGAGGAGCACGCGAGGCAGGAGAAGGTGGCGCGGGAGGAGGAGGCCGCTGGCAAGACGGCGCTGGAAAGCGTGGAGGAAGAGAACCCGAGTGGCGAGGGCGCGAGCGGAGGCAAAGGTGACAAGAAGGACGACGACAAGATGGACACCTCATGAATTTTTGACAGGGGCTCATCGGCACCTCCCATTTGTACATTAGAGACTCGTTAATGACATACGCGAAAAGAAGAATCACAGACGCTGGAAAAAGACTCGACCCTCGCGACGAGGTCTACCTCTACCACCTCCTCCCCCTTTTCCTACCTATCAAAATTGGTGGCTCATTTAAAAAAAGGATAGCAATATTGCTCCATCCCCCATCTCCCCCCCCCCCATTTCCTAATCAGCGGATATTTATCTCCCGAATGAATGACAAGAGCTTGCGATCAAAGATGTCACAACGTATCGGCATCTCCAGCGAGTAGAAGGGGTTCTTCATCACGTAGTCGGCGTAGAGGTCGTAGATCCTCCTCATGGTGACATCGACATTCGTCTGCGTCGTCTCGGTGAAGAGCAGGAACTTGGTGCCCGTCAGGGTGTTGAAGCACTGCATGCGGAAGTTCTCCGTCTCCAGCACCTCGAGGCCGGACGAGGGCTCTGGCCGGCTCGGCACGCCGTTGACGCTGGGTGCTGCGACCATCTTGACCGGGTTAAGACGGGCGGTGATGGCGTGGACGCTGGGCGTGTGAGTTCTTTGGTCTTGTGAACTTGAGGGGGCAAGGGACGGACGAGTCGGGGGTGGTGGGAGCAAGGGGAAATGAGAGACCAGACAGGAGGCAATGGACTCGACGTACCCATGGAAAGTGCCGGCCAGGACGAGGTAGTCGTTTGTGCTGATCTGGTTCAAGCCGCCCTCATGGAAGGTCTTGTTGTAGATGAGACCGCCGGCCTTGTTGATCACGGTGAGCGCAAAGACAGTCCTGCGGCCGATCAGTGGTGTTCGTCAATGTCTCAACCTTTTCTCTCTCTCAACAGTTCATAAATAGGATTGGACTCACATGGTGACGTGAAGGGCATACAGGTCATGAGCCGGCTTGTGTATGTAGAGGGTCGGGCGAGGACGACCTATACCTCAAGCGTGTCACGAGGTTGCAGGGGAGATCATGAGCCGTGAGAGAAATGCGATGAAGTCCCGTCTCCCTGAGTTGGCGGACTGGACGCCCGGTGGGAAGTCGTGGTCACGGCAAGGCGCCCGGTCAGGGTCTCTCGTCTTCGTTGTCAGAAGCCGTGATTTTGTGTATTCACCCTCATTGAACAACCATCGTGATGCCGGCCGCGAGTGGGCAACTGCTGGTGCGCTCAAGGATGTCAAATGGGTTTGGTCTTGTTGAATGTCTTGATGAAGTGGCCGAAGTTGACGTTGATGGAACGAGCTTGAGCTCGAGTTGCACGAACATACATGTACATCAATGTACATGTACTGTAGCGGCACACATCCACCTGTTCGTGACTACCCTAGAGCTAAGGCAATTGAGTCCATGTCCGAGCAGTCCGTGCTGTGCACATTGATACATCCAGATTGATGACTGCACGAATGAGCCCACATGCAGCCATCAACATGATTGTCCCAGGCATTCTGTGTCTGTGATCGAGTCTCAGTCCCGTGTCAAACTTCAACAAAGCCCGATGAGCCCACGGATTGATTCCTACGTTGGAAGAGGAACCACTCTGATCATCCACTACGTCTCCAACAGAGCAAAATTGCTCCGTCCAAAGGCCAATCCATGCAGTATGATGAGTGCACAGGCTTCTTCACCCTTCAACATCGACATCTCAGTGATTACGTAACCCCCAAGCGCGAGTCGCAGCCTCGCACGATGTTGCATCCTCGTCCTCAACAACCTCCTCGACAACACGCTCCTCTCTCTTCCCACCATCCTCCGCCCACGCCGGCGTCACTCCCTCGCCGTCACTCGCTCCCACTCACTCATTGCCTCGCAGGCCCAGGCCCGCATCCGACTCGACCCTCACGACCCGCGCTCATTCATACCCCCTCTATCTCGCCTCGTGCTTCCTCCCTCCCCGTTCCGCCCATCTGCCCCGGGCCATCGACGAGAAGAAAAATCCGCATTCCTTTTGCCATCCCGTGCGTCTTCTCTCCTTCCGCCCCTTCCGACCACCCTCGCCCCGATCCAATGTCGCATCAACGGACATCCCGCCCGAAGCCGGGCCCTCCAGGCAACGAAGAAGCCTCCGCGACGCTCAACCTCGGCGAGTTTCAGCACGTCGATACGCTGACGCTGTCCGAGGCGGCGCTTGTCCTGAACGCGCTGGTCGCGAAGCGCCGCAATGATCGGAAGAACGTCAACGAGACAGAGTACGTTGCGAGGGTTTTAGAGTCTGGGGATGCGCGTGCGGATGGGAATGGGGGGTCCAGAAGCGGCAGGGGGAGCACGTGGTCTGGCCCGAGTGATGCGCCGGGGCGTCAAGGAAGAAGAGGCGGCATGGAAATAAATGGCAGAGGGCAGCCTTCGCGCGCGTCCAGCTGGCTTGAACTTGGCGCTGGAGAAAGAGACAGGCAGCGCGCTTGCGGCGAATTTGGATGTGAGACGGGAGCACTGGCTAATCCGAAGGCCTTTGTCTGCAGGATGCTGAACCAGACGCTTAACTACCTGGACCATTTCTCCCGCTTCACGCAAAAAGAGAACGTCGAGGCCGTCGAGCGCCTGCTCAGTGCGCACAAGGATCTCGCCAAGTTTGAGCGGGCACAGCTCGGTAGGTGGCTTCTCCCAGCATCACTCAACTCATTGACCTCCCGTCTCTCACCTTCCCCCGATCTTCCAACCTCCCCCCTAGTTCATGTCTTTGGTCCAACCAGAGGGAGAAGAAATCGCGCTCTGACAGTCCTTGAACTCCTCATAGGCTCGCTGTGCTGCGAAAACGCCGACGAGGCCAAGACGTTGATACCTTCGTTGGCGGAGAAAATCAAGGACGAGGATCTGCAGGATCTCCTCGACGAGATTTCGAAGCTGCAGAATCGGTGATCAAGAATACCCCCCCCCCCCCCTCTTCAGAAAAGCTGTTCCTGAAAGGAGAAAGAATTATGGTCTGAAGGAGACAAACCAAACAAAACATGACATGGAGCGGGTAGGAATGGTTTGATTTTCACGGTATTTTGCTGTCCACATCATCGGCGCTTAGGAGTTTGGAGGAGTCGGGCATCGTCTTCTTGGCTTGATTTACCATGTCCCTCCCGTTATTTCTGGTCGAAAGCCTGCTAGATGGATCCGGCCTGACCGTTCTCTCTTCCAAAACCACAAACAGAAGAAACAAAGCGTGGCTAAAAAATGGTTATAGGGGCGTGTTCGTGTCTCGAGTGTTGATTCCTATATCGACATCACCAAGTGATGTCATCTGTGCGAGAGCAATGAGAATTAGATCTGTGGATTGTGGCGGGTGCTAGAGGACGGCCAGCTCTTGCTTTCATCAAATACTACCCCTATCTGGGACTCGCCCCTCTTCTATTCCTTGTTCGACTCGTCATTCCATCGTTTCGCTCGTTCCTGTGCACTCTTCAGACCATCCTTTTGACCCGCGGATCGCCAGGCCGAAAACCACATGAACGACCCCTCCTTTACAACCCCACACTCCCTCCTTTCACTGAGCCACTGTTCAGCTCTGCTGTTCCTGACCGAGGTTTCTATACTGATTCCAGTGGTTGATGTACGCTGGCTTGCCTCCTTCTGTCTGTACGGAGTCGAGGTTGGCCCTCGGGTCTGCTGGCGTGTCGGAGCGTTCTTGCACGGGGTCCAGGCGAGGAACAGGCGTCACCCTGCCGCTCGCTGCCGTGGCTTGGCCATGCCCTCGAGAGCTATTCTCCATGACGGGCAACTCGACAGGGGCCACGCTGGTCCCATCCATCTCGAAGGTGCCGCTATGAGGTCGATACGGGTCATCAGCACGTCCTAGGAAAATGGTCAGCTGTCGTCTTTCTCTGGGTGGACATATGACCCTATGCTCTTCCGCCTTCCCAGTGTCCCCCTTGCCCTCCCTTCCTCTTCATAGTGAGAAAGAGGGCATTTTCTTCCTGCATTGATCTCGTTCTTTTCCGCTTACCTCCAAAGGGTGCAAAGGGATCGCTACTCCCCTGCGTTCCAGTCGTGTGCGTCGACACTGGCGGCTGATAATTCTTCTCTTCGGGAACCTCCTCTCTTCTGACCGCCGCGTCATCCTCATTGAAGCCTGACGAGAAGGCGTCTGAGGCGTCGTCGCGATTTTGGCGTCTGCGGCGCCTGACGAAGACCGCAATCACGCCCAGGATGACGAGAAGGATGGTGCCCCCGACCGCGATGCCGGCGATGGCCGCCGAAGACAGGCCTTGCGGATGATATGATCCCGGCCTGTGGCCCGCGGTGTTCATGGGCCGAGATGTCGCGTTCGTGTGCGATCTTGAGCTCGCAGCGGCCGAGGAGCCCGTGTTTGTGGTGGTCGCCGAGTCCGTCCCTGAGGCAGTGGGCGACGGCCGCCTGGTGGTGATGGTGGTGTGCATGATGACGGTCACGACGGAGTTGTTGGGGATCGTGTGGGTGATGCCCGAGTCTGTCATGGTCGTCATCGTGTTTTCCACCGACGGCAAAAAAGGAGCCACCGTCTCTGTTTCGGGGCTAGTATTGGCTATGGCCGGCACCGCGGTCGGGAGTGAGAGAGCGGTTGTTTCCTGATCCTTCTTGTCGTCGCTAGACTTTGAGGAGGGGAAGGGGAAGAGGGTGATCTCCGTAGGATCCGCGCTGTCTTCGTTGTTGTTCAAGGGCGACGCCGAGGCTCTCATGACCCTCATGCCATCGACGGCATCAGGGCAGTAGCCTATCTCGCAAGGGGACATGGAGCAGCATCCGAACCATGACTCGGAGCAGCTCCAGTAGTAGCTGCCGGCGGCGCAGAGGCCCCTGGCCTGTGGTGCGTCTGGCGAACTCATGTCTGTCTGACTGCGTGAGTGAGTGACTGGCTGCACGGCCGAGAGTGTCGAGAAGCGATGGGCGGAATCGAGGGGAAGCAGGAAGAGTTTGATCGGCACGTCTCGGGACAAACACGGCTGTGGTTGGAACAGAGGGGTGGAGGGGAAACAGAGAGAGGGGGCGAGAGAGGAAGCATGAGGAGAGAAAGAGAGAGGACAGAGGAGCAGCAGCAGCAGGCGCCGTGACTGATTCAGAGTGACGCTCGTCTGCCCTCCATTCCCCCCTCGGCACTCTCCTCGATCAGCTTCTCAAGGAGAAGAAAAAGGAGAAGGTAAAGGAGAAGAAGAAGAAGAGGTAGGGAATTGAAGAGGAGGAGAGAAAGGGAAACGAGGCAAAAGAGCGGAATTGCAACGGCGTGTTGCGAGGGAAAGAGGGAGAAAAAGATTGATAGTAGGGAAGAGAGAAAAGAAAGGAACATCAGTGAAAATGAGGGAAAAAGACGGACGGAACGGCAGGCAGTCTCCAGTCGTCGAGGAACAGAAATGATGAATAGAAAAATGAACAGAATTGGAAGTCGGATTGGCAATGGATATTGTGAAAAAGAGCACAACTGGCCTTCGATCCCCTTCGCTCTTCTTCAGAGCCCATCCAACCCAACTGAATACGTCCAATCCATTCGATCACCGCCATTCTATTCTTCACCATGGACCGCAAAGCAGCCGCCCTCGCCTTCGATCGTGGGCCAATCTGAATCGATTCTGAGCAGCAGATGCAAATTTCCGCGGCCGAGCCCCCCCCCCCCTGCCCCGAGTCCCGTACGAGTCTATCCCAAGAAGGGCTCTCCTCAATGTTCAATCGGCAGCAAGGGCTGCTGCTTGGGCCCAACCATCTATGGGATCATCTGCTCGTCTTGTCGATCATCCGGAGTCGCAATCCCAGAGCGAGACAGAGCAGCGCAAAGCAGAGCAGGACAGAGAGAGGCAGCCGAGTATCCTTCTAGTCCTCCCTTTCCTCCCCACTCTCCTCTTCCTCTCCTCTTCCACCTCCTCGTTCCAGTCCTTCTCCGCTGCCTCCCCTTCTCCTCGTCCAGGTCGCTGTCCCCTTCCTTCCAATAGCCTGTCCCCTGTTTGTCGCTCCTTTGCTAACGCCCCTGAACCAGCTCGGCCCTTATGCAGAACCTCCTCTCTCGCGCCATCTCCTGGCCCCCGAATTGCCTGTATCACGCAAGCAGCCCCACCCCCCTCTCCTCTCAGATCTCACAGTATCCGGCTCGTGGCACCGTGTACCACCGACAGCTCGATGCCGGAACGAGACGAAGGTCGGCAATCAGCATGGCCTTGCATGCAGCTTGCTGAAACGCCGCTCTCACAAGGCATCATCCTCCGCCTCCTCCTATCCCTGGTCCGTACGACGATGCGGGATGCGGAATTCTCGCCCCTGCCTCCGAACCCCCTGCCGTGATGTGAGAGATGCAGTTGGAAGCTGGCAGCGAGTTGAGGTGAAGTTACGTGTATCGAGAACTGGAACAGCCGAGACACTTGACAAGAGAATCATAGGGACCGGAAAGAATGCTGCCGGCACTACCGCTGTGACTGCTGTCTCGATAACGGCGACAGTGGCAAAAGACGTGGGAAGTCTATGAAGGGGAATTCCCGCAGGACCAGGCATGGAGGAACTTCTATGTAGTGCTCGTGATTTCTTCCAAATCAAAGGGTCTGGCTGAACTAAACAGAAAAAAATTAGGAAAGCCGGGGAAACATGCAACCAACAATCTATCTTCTCCCTCCCCCGCCCAACTTTCTTATAGCTTTTCCAAGAGCAATTTGCTGCCCATGTTGCCCACGACCGGCGTCTCCGACGCAGCCTTCTTGGTCCCCTTCTTGCCCTTCTTCTCGCTCTCCCCCTCAGCAGCAGCCTCCTGCTTTGCCTCCTGCTTGGCCTTCTGCTCCGCGGTCGGCTCCGTCGCCGCCTTCTGCAGGAGCTTCTTGTTCTTCTTGAGCGTCTTCTTGAGCTCCTCGACGTGCCCAAAGTCGCCCGCCTCTGTCAGCGCCACCACCACGAACGAGCTCGGCCCCGTCGCCCACATCATGACGTGCTCCTGGATCACGGGCCACAGCGTGTCCGAGAAGCGCAGCGCCGGCTCCGCGGGCACGACCTTGCCGGTCGCCCTGTCGAAGCGCCCGCCCTGAATCAGCGACTTGAGCATCCGCCCGCCAAAGGGCGTGCTCGAGACGTGCGCGCGCGCCGCAAGGTCGTCCTCCGCCGGCGCCTGCTGCGGATCCCCGGCGGTGGCCTGTGCGACAGCCTCGAGCGCGGCCTGCTTGCTGTCACCCGCCCCGGATCCTGTAGACGCGAGGAGCACGTCGGCGACGAACTGGCACCCGAACGCCGTGAGCATCAGGTTCGGCGCCGCGGAGGCGATGGCGGACACCAGGGGCGGCGACAGTGCCGCGACGAGCTCCTGGCGGCGCACGGCGTCGTCCTTCTTGCTCGTCGTCTTGCGGATCTCGTGCACCTCCCGCAGGACCTCGAGGTCGTAGCTGTGGCTCGGCGGGAAGAGCGACTTGGAGAGGCCCTCGAACAGGTAGAGCACCGCGATGCGCGCGAACGGGTTGTTGGCCGCCGCGACCACGTTCTGCGGCACCTCGTCCTCCTTCTCGCCCAGCAGCTCCGGGAAGATGGCCTTGGCCGTGAGCTTCGTGTCGTCGATGACGTCGTAGGCCGTCAGGAGAACCAGGTGGCCGTACACGTCGCCCGACAGGAGGTGGAAGGTGTCCTTGTACGCCTTGAGGTAGACCTTGCGATCCTTGGCGGTGCCGTGCGCGAGCAGCAGGCAGACGAGCCGCGCGCCCGAGCGCGTGAACGCCAGGTTCTTGAGCAGGTCGCCGCCCTCGTCGCCCTTGACCATCTCGGCGAACTCGCTGAACTCCTCCGTCCCGGGCTCTACGCACGACAGGTACTGCATCATCGCATCGTGCAGCATTGTGAAGCCCGTCATCTTCTTCTGCACGAGCGAGTTGATCATGCCCACAAGGTTCTTCATGATGGGGCCCCGCTTGCTCGGCTCGTCCGCCAGGATCTGCTTCAGCTCGCACGCCGGCTTCGCGTCCTTGACCAGCTCCGGCAGGCTGAACTCCGGGCCATACCATTCCCGCAGCAGCAGCGCCTTCTGCTCCTTGTTCGCCACCGTGCGGTAGATGTCGTCGAGGATCCACGACGCCTCGCCGTGGTTGATCAGCTTGCGCACCTTGCCGTGGAAGTTCTTGATCACCCGGTCCCGGATCTCGTCATCGTTGTGCACCAGCAGCTTGCCGATCAGGAACTTGGCGTACCGCCCCTCCGCCAGCTGCGCGTACGTCCCGTCCAGCTCCTCCGCGATCTGCCTCCGCTGCGCCGCCGTCGAGTACTTGATCGCCGTCTGCACCGCCCGCACCGCGTCGTGCTTGAGCACAAACTCCCGGATGCGGCCCGTTATGATCTCGTACAGCTCGTTCACCAGCTTCTGCCGCTCGTCCTTGGGCACGTGCGACTTGAGGCGCAGCTTCTCCCAGATCTTCTTCGTTCGCTGCACCTCGTCCGCGAGCGGCTTGGCCGCTTTGCGCTCCAACGCGAGCTGCTTCTGCTTGGCGTGGGACTCGCGCGATGTTTGGCCAGATGCTAGACACGGAAAGGCAAAATTAGCAAACACATCCCGCCAGGTCAAGGGCCAAACCAAGGCTCCAGTTCGGGGTCATCGCCCACCTTGCTCAGGCTTCTTCCCTCCCGTCGTGCTCTCGGGCTTCTTGGAGGAAGATGATCTCCTCGCGTCTTCCAGATCAACCTTCACGCCGCCATCATCATCGTCGTCATCCTCGTCGTCGTCATCATCGTCGTCGGAATTCGAATATCTCTCGAATTCGTCGTCTTTGGCCTTGGCTCGCTGTTGTTTGATCTCGTCCATCCGGGCCTTCTTGCTCTTGCCGTCCGCCTTCATCTTACCGCCGCCCGAGGCAGCTTTCCGCTTGTTGCCGTGCAGGGCAAGTTTGGTCGCCATTGTGTATGCTCGAATGGAAGATGCAGCTGCAAGTCATCCGCGATACTACCTCCTCACCCAGTGAGAGGGAAACACAGGGACAAAAACTTCCAGAGGCTTTCTGCCCATGTCACCATCATCGAATTGCTATCTCGTCCTCGCCGATAAGGACCAATTTTTTTCTGGCTTTCTGCCGGGCGGTGAAAGATCAATGCCCATGGCCGACAGGACGCACGGCTCATCCCCTGCTTGAGTAGGTACCCTAGAGACATGCGGAATTCAGGGGCTCGGACTCCATGCATCAATGTGTCCATGTCCATGATGTCCAGAAGAACGGACTGGATTTATCGTTCATGCTCTAGATGAATTCGATGGATCACTCAGTATAATCAATTCCACAAGCAGACGCAGCGGCTGCGTAGCCAGAACTTGCACTCGAAAGAAAGATCGAGGCTTTGTGGAGGCAGACGAAGTGAATGCATCTTGTAATCAAAAAGCGCTTTTGCCTTTCGCTCGACCCCTCTCCATGCCCCCATGGTGAACGCCGTCCACAGTACTCCGTCTATCAAAAACCCCGAACTGATTCCGTCAGATAGGATGGATAGATTGCTCGCCATCGACAGAATAATTTACACGTAGGAAATGAAACGCTAGCATTAGATTCTCGCAGGGCGCAGCAGGTTGGACTAGAAGCTGCTTGAAACCCTCCGCCATCAGGGCGCCAGAAATTTGTCTCCTTCACTCTTGAAGAGCCAGTCGCTGTTGGCATCAACCATGAAGTTAGTAATGTTGAACTCATTCGCAGCATACTGCCCTGTTGCCAGGGATGCATTGTCCGTCTGCATCGCCGTGTCAGCCGCGATTCCCTCGGCTGTGGCTCCGGCGGCGAGACTTTGGTCACCCATTCCGAATGGCAGACGGGGCACGTTGAAGAAGTCGAAGACGTCGAGATACTCCAAGTCGTTCGGCGCCGGAGTCTTGGTCGGAGTCAAGGTTCCTCCACGGCTGAAGAGTGGCGGAACCCCTTGATGGGGTTGGCGCGAGATGAGAAAGTCCAGATCAAAGGCTGTTCGACGCATGTCGGCGAGGATCCTGACTGAATTCGGTGTCACCCCATCCCCTTGGCGTTCACTGTCGCGATGCTCATCGAGCACTCTTTGCAGCAGAGTACAGTATCTTGCCGCCACGGGCCAGTGTCTCCCAGTCTCGCGCAGGATGTCCACAAAGAACGAGATTTGTGGCGATAGTTTGTGTTCGACGGTGGATCCGTGGACGAGGAGTACGCGGGCAGCAACCCAGATGGTGAAGGCGAACGGGGGCCCCAGCTTGGGAAGAAATCCGTTATTGATCACAAACTCCCCCAGTGTTGCAATGTGCCCGACGGCATTATGGCATCGCTGCGACGCCCGGTAAGAAGGCGTGAAGATTGACGAGCGGGTGGTGGGATATGCCGCGGAAGAATGCAGCCGAATGACTGCCGTATGATAAGTCGCATGCAGCATAATCCAGTTGCAATTGAGGTTCCGACACCCGGGTTGAAAGGCCTTGGCCATATTCCCGAATTCTCCGGGAAGGCTGTAGTTCCAGGAGGCGATCTCCTTGTCCAATTGCTTGTACCGGAGTTGCCATCTTTCCACGTCGTTCAAGCGGCTGATGTCAACGGGCTGCTTGAGGAACTTGTGTACCTTGGAGAGAATGCCCAAAATCTGGATGTAATACGCAAAAGCGCCGAGATTCTCCGGCTTGCCAGGCTGTTGCTCATGCAGTGATAGGAAGCTCGGGTCGGCCCCTTCAAACCATCGTGTCTCGACTTTCTGGTTCTCCATCCAGAGGTCATCACGGCAGGGCAACAGCCTGTCAATCTCTTTGTCGTCCAAGGCGAACTCGAAGGCCGTGGAAATTGTGGCATAGCGGTCGAGGAGGTAGACCATCCAGAACAACCGCCGGCGGGATTCTTCTTCGATGAAGTCCTTGGGCTCCGGCAGGATCATGGCCCGCAACGTGTAGATGGATGTATACTGCGGCGCAACACTGGAAGACGTCGATTCGACAGCGAGGCCAAGCTGCACGACGGAGCGCGTGATGAGAGCCAGGATGTTCCAGCCGGGTGGCCCGTTGCTACTTCCACAGAGATCCAAGGCGAGAATGACAAGCGATAGCAGCGAGCTGACGGAAGAATTCTCCATGCCATAGAGGAGAACCTTTTGCTTCGAGACGCGATGATAATGTCGCCGACGCTCCTCTGTGAGCCGGGGATCGTTGGAGTATCTCATGGTCGTCGCGACAATTGCGTGGAGAAGAATCCGATCGGACTGCTGCGGGTCTGAGATGCCGAAGAGACTGTCCATGGTTGATTTCCGATGAAGGATGGGGCACCAAGTGTTGATGTGCTTGAAAAACAGCTCGACCAGGTTGTAGAGGAGATTATAAGGCGGCAAGTCATCCAGATCCTGACGAGGCAGATTTGTGCTGCCCTGCGATCCATGGATCGACGCGGCTAGTTGACCACCCGCCTGGGCGGCCTGCATGTCCGGAATTTCGATTGAAGATGCGACACTCAGCGATTTGGTCAGATCCTGAGACCGATCATGAGCTCCTGTAGTTGTCCCTGCACTTGTAGCTGTAGAGGCATTGATTCTCTGGAAGTCTTCCAGGCTTTGTTGAGCATCATAGGAGAAGGCAGGGGCTGGTGGTATCGCTGACGGGACAGAAGGAGCATAAGGAGTTGAAGGAGGAGGAGGAGGATGATGACGATGATGTTGAGGCTCAGGTTGTGAAAGTTGTGGTCGTGCAAGAGGCGGCGGTGGCGGTCTTTGCAGCCCATCGAGATCACCCTGTGCTGTTTCTGGAGGACGAGTGTCCCTGAGTATCTGATGAAGGAGGCTCTGGGAGCCTGTGTTGCTGGAGAGGCTGTAGAGGTCTGCCTGCAGCAATGGTGCTTGAAAGGCGGGCTGCGACGAGAGTTGAAGGATCTCGGAGTGTTTCCGAAGCAGTTGCTCTACCTTGTCGAGGCGATGCTCGAGCTCGCGACTTCTGTTCTCGAGGAACTTGCCAAACCCGGCCCTCAAGCCCGGGGGCTTGCGTTCCTTGTACTCGCACTGCGCGGCATTGCGTTTACACCAACCACACGCGGGCTGACTGCGATCACACTTTACCTGTGACTCGTGAGAAAAAGGTCACCTCAAAATCAGTGCAAAGGCGCATAGTGCAACATGATGAGATGGAAGTAGGAGAAATGGAAAGCGTGAAGCGACATCGGGGGGCGGGGGGGGAAGGTAGGGGGAGAAGTTGACATGATGGTGACAGCGTTGATGATAATGGACATCGAGCCTACCTTGCGTTGTTTACACAGCTCGCATCTGCACAGAGCAGGGGGCATTAGCGCTGAATTTGTCTCATGACGTCCGATTCTATTGCCGTGGTTTACAGCAGTAGCAGAAGCAGTAGCAGATGAGGATGATAGCGATGATGATGATGAGGATGATGATGATGATGGTGATGATGATGATAAGGAGGAGCATAAAGGTGATGGAATGGAGGGAGAAGATGCATGGATTAGGAGACGCACGAGACAGAGACAGGCCTCTTGCGTTTCGAAGCCAAAATGGAGTCCTGAGGTGTGGGCGCCTCGACGTCCTCGTCGATGCTGTGAGAATCGCTGTCCCGGTCGTGTGATGGCGGTGGGATTGCGAGTGGTGGCGATGATGGTAGATGGGCGGCAGCTGAGGAGGTCGCGGGCGGCGAGAGCCGTCTGATGATACCGTCGTCATTGGTGGTGCCATGCATGGCGACTCGTGCTTCGGCAGAGCGGACCGCGAACAAGGTGGATGTATGGAACCTAAATGCCGGGCGACGACGCGCGCACTGATGACTCGGGGCTAGCCGAGCGTCTTGCTCAGTGTGTCTTTTCCCCTTGCTCCCCTCTGCTCAATCTCTGTCTCGCTGTGTTGCTCGGTCGAAGTGGCAGCAGGGTCCCGAGGCCCAATTGGACGGGACGGGGTCATGAGCGAATATTGCGGCGGGGCAAGGAAGGTGAGGCAGCGCGGACTGATGCTGGGGCATGCGGCTTTCGGGGCAATGGCTTGCGGGGTGGAGGAGAGGGGGCAGCTCGGGGTAATGATGTGCTGCTGCTGCTGCTGCTGCTGCTCTTGCCTTTGCTGCTTTTTGTCCTCCTTATGCTTCTCCTTCTTCTTCTTCTTCTTCTGCTGCTGCGTCTGCCGCCTCTGCTTCTGCTGCGCTGTCTCCGTTCGGAGGATGGAAATGGCAAGGGAGAGGTGCCGGGCGTCCGAAGAGGATGTGTCTCGTCTTGGTCGGGCCTACCGCGGAGTAGCAGTACGAGGACTCCGTACCCCTGATGCCGTACGAGTACTCGTACTAAATGGGGGTCAGATGATGACGATGACGATGACGATGGCGGCCACACCCAAGATGAGATTAAGGAATGAGGACGAGGAAGGTTGACAATGGTGGAGGCTCTGCATGATGATGGTGATGGTGATGGTGATGGTGATGGTGATGGTGATGGCGATGGACGTTGAGATGATTCGCGCCTGCCTTGCCGAGAGATTGAAGAGTCCTTCGTCTCCGGGGAAGGAGCACCCCTTGAGCTCTTGACAGGTCCAACTGGGAAGTCCCGGTGCTGGTCGAGCAAAGTACAGGAACATGTAGCGGTACATTGGAGTGAGCAAGGCACCCCACACAGGCGAACGGGACCTGACACAGCTCGAGGTCAGATCGCGGGGTTGTTCCTCCAGACGGGCACGAAGTGATTGGCCAATGCTGTTCCTCTGCATCTTCCCTCATTCTCTTCTCGCGTTTGTGACGACATCCTGGAACTAACGACTCCTTGTACGGAGTACGGAGTACCGGCATCTTGATTCTTCAGGTGACTTTCAGATGCCTCTGGAGGGCGGCCGGCTGCCCCCGTGATGCTGTGAAATCGGACTGCTCAGAGGCTGTCTTGGTGGAGGTGGAGTGGAGTTATGTGCGGAGTACGGAGTACGGAGTACCGGTACCAGATACAGCGGCAGCGACGATGGGAACCTGCCGATCCTTGATGGCAGTGGCTGCTCCCCTCCCAGGGGCTCCTTCCCATGTTTCGCGCGAGCATCACGGGCTTTAATTTCGGTTCCGGCTTGATGGCGCCGGCCCCAAGCAGGTACATGTACTCGGAGGGAAACCCCCCCGCGCAGCACCTCCACGATTTTGGCGCACTGAGACAAACGCCCGCGCGACCCCTACGTGTACCTGTACTTGCACCGCTGCTTCTCGCACAATTAAATACAGCCTCAAATAAGTATCGGCCTTTGTCCCTTGGCGCTGGCTCGACTGCAGCCTTTTTGATCCATCATCGTCGCCCTACTCCCCGCCGGCAAAATGCTGCTCGAACCCATGTCCTGCCGTGGAATTTCACGACCGGGTTCCACGATCGAGGGATCTCGCAAGGGGCAGGCCATCTTGCTCGGGTCATCTGGGCCCGAGAGTGACAGCCGCCGGTGGTCGACGGTCTGCTCTCGATCCAACCCTCCATGAAGCGACCGAGGCGGCATCAAGCACCACGTCCAGCTCCAAGTGCGTGCTGAGCTAGGGAGTACTTCGCCGTACTCGTCCTTGTACGCACCACGGACTACGGACTACCGGAGCCAGATTACGCCGCCGAGATCCACCAGTTGGGATGGATCATCTGGGGGGTTGAGGTGTTGAGCTTGGAGCCATGCTCCCTGGTTCGGCGATCGGCTCATGAGGAGGAAATGCTATATCAACCCCAGATACCCTCAATGCGTCCAGTGCCTCCATCAAGGAGCCGACACGGATCCATCACTTGCCCCCACGCCTCTTCCACGTTTCCGTACTCGTACATACGGGACGCGCAAGTACTAGCAAGACTTCAGCAGGCGACGTGGGGACATTGTCATCGCCATGAGTTCATTGGTTCGAAAGTTCCCGACGATCAAGGCCGTCAGGTCGTTCGTCATCGAGGGTCAAGGATCTGGTACGCCATGCGAAAGACCACTCCTGCACAAATCGTCATGAGATATTTTGCTGATCCAGTCTGTGTTCGTTCTCAGGGGGTGACTATCACAATGTTGCCGGTGGCCATTGGTAAGCATATTCCCTCCTTCTTCCCCCTTCTCCCCATTCTCTGCTGGAGGCCATCACAATCTGGATTTCCCGGGGTTCCTCAAAACGGCCAGAACAGGGCAACAGAGCACTGACCTGGGATTTTCCTTCGGAGAACAGGCTCATCGACAGCGACATCTCGACCCCGTGCTCTCAGTGGAAGCAGTACCGCGCTTCCCGAACCAGCTGGGGCATCAATGTCTTGGGCTCCTTCCTGGTCGAGATAGAGGCGTCAGATGGCACCGTCGGGTTTGCGACCGGCTTCGGGGGTGAGTCTTGGTGAAAGGCTGATACTTTCTCATCATCTCCATCTGCGATCTACGAACCATAATCCCCGTCCATGATGAAGATCCGGTGTTGTAGAATATACGCGTATTTTGCCCTGTTCGAAAGCGAGATGCTGATGGGAGATCATGGACAGGCCCCCCCGCTTGCTGGCTCGTTCACAAGCACTTTGAGAGGTTCCTGCTCGGGGCCGACCCGCGTAACACAAACCTGCTCTTCGAGCAGATGTACCGCGCCTCCATGTTCTACGGCCGCAAGGGGCTCCCCGTCGCCGTCATATCCGTCATCGACCTGGCCATCTGGGATCTCCTCGGGAAGCTGCGCAGCGAGCCCGTCTACAAGCTTATTGGCGGCGCCACCAAAGACCGCATCGACTTCTACTGCACCGGCCCCCAGCCGGCAGCGGCGAAGGGCATGGGCTTCTGGGGCGGCAAGGTGCCCCTCCCCTTCTGCCCGGAGGAGGGCCACGCGGGCCTTCGCAAGAACGTCGAGTTCCTGCGGAAACACCGCGAGGCCGTCGGCCCCGACTTCCCCATCATGGTCGACTGCTACATGAGCCTTAACGTCTCGTACGTCATCGACCTTGTCAAGGCGTGCGCCGACCTCAACATCAGCTGGTGGGAGGAGTGCCTGTCGCCCGACGACACGGACGGCTTCGAGCAGATCAAGCGCGCGCACCCCACCGTCAAGTTCACCACCGGCGAGCACGAGTTCTCGCGCTACGGCTTCCGCAAGCTCATCGAGGCCCGCAACCTCGACATCATCCAGCCCGATGTCATGTGGCTCGGCGGCCTCACCGAGCTCCTCAAGGTCAGCGCCATGGCCGCCGCCTACGATATCCCCGTCGTGCCCCACGCCAGCGGGTCGTACAGCTACCATTTCGTCATCTCCCAGCCCAACACCCCCTTTCAGGAGTACCTCGCCAATTCCCCCGACGGCAAGAGCGTGCTGCCCGTCTTTGGCAACCTCTTCACCGACGAGCCCATCCCGCTCAAGGGCTACCTGACGGCCGAAGACCTCGACAAGCCTGGCTTCGGCCTGACCATCAACCCGGCGATTCGCTCCAAGCTGGTCCCGTCCACCCTCTTGATCGATCCCTCCGTCCCGAGGCCGATTGCCGTGCGAGACCACGAGGAGGGGAGACATTAGGGGCTGCGGAGCCATGGATGGTTATGTCACTGGTGGTTATTTCAGTGGGGTAGCTCGGGCTAGAGAGCACCGAGAGTCCGAGTGCCGCATGTAAGCCGGGGGGTCCCACAGCACACCCACATTCACAAATGTCCGATCCGGCGGGGGTATGCGCATCCATGGGGATCGTGACGTCCGAAGTATTGAATTACTCCGTACGGAGTACAACCCACGGAGTAGTGCTTTATATACTCCGTAGAATGTCCCACGATGGGTGCTGCTTCGTTCAGTATGTAAATCGTACGATTCAAATGCTCTATTTCAGGCGCCGTTCGCGAAGAACGAGATAGCATTTTGTGTGAGAAAACTCCGCCGCCGTACAAACTTGAAGATCAGGCTACCCCACCTGATCCAGTAGGGGCTGGAAGGTCATCCATCCCAATCAACAAGCCCGTCGGTGTTGCTCGCCCCGATTCACGTCCACCCACAAAGATGGGCGGTCCCCGCGGCCTGCTCGCGAACAAGACGGCCATCATCACAGGAGGCGTCACAGGCATCGGCCGCGCCATCTGCCTCGCCTACCTCCAACAGGGCTGCCACGTCGTCGTGAACCACCTCGGCCTCGACAGCGACGCCGCGCACCTCGCCTCCCTCATCGCCGAGGCCGAGGCCCTCCGCGCGCAGGACGCCTCGGCCGGGCGCTTCGCCCACCAGCCCGGCGACGTGCGGGACCCCGAGACGGCGGCCCGACTCGTGGCCCTCGCGGTCGAGCACTCCGAACCCTTGCGCCGCCGCCTCGACATCTGCGTCTCCAACGCAGGCGTGTGCGCCTTCGCCGACTTCCTCACGCTGTCGCCGGACCTCCTCCGCACGACCGTCGACACGAACCTCTCGGGCGCGTTCTTCGTCGTGCAGGCCGCGGCGCGGCAGATGGCGGAGCGACAGGATCCCCCCGGCGGCAGCATCATCGGCATCTCGTCCATCTCGGCGCTCGTCGGGGGCGGGCTGCAGACGCACTACACGCCGACCAAGGCGGGCGTGCTGAGCCTCATGCAGAGCTGCGCCGTCGCGCTCGGCAAGCACGGCATCCGGTGCAATGCGATCTTGCCGGGGACGGTGCGCACGCAGCTCAATGAGGAGGACCTGCAGGACGACAAGAAGCGCGGGTATATGGAGGGAAGGATCCCGCTGGGGAGGACGGGCGAGCCGAGGGACGTGGCGGGGCCGGCGGTGTTTCTTGCGTGCGACGAGCTGAGCGGGTACGTGACGGGAGCGCAGCTGCTCGTCGATGGGGGGCTTTTTGTAAATCTGCAATGAACAGAGATAGCAGATCAAGGGAGAGGGAAAGGGGCAGAGGCAAATTATGCCGGGCACCGCCAGGCCGTTCTTCGCCGTCTTCGCGCAAGGGACCCTCTCAGGGATCCTGTAGACCTTCAAGACACCGTCTTCTGCTCGTAATCCTCCTCGTGGAATATCATGCTGCCCCAGGGCGACGTAGCAGCCCAGCCAGCTGCCTCGACAGCCCGCTCGCGAGCCGCCCGCTGCTCGCACGCAGTCTCGAGGCTCGTCCCCGGCGCAAACCCCGGCACATGCTCACGATCCACGCGCAGCCAGCCCTTCCACCCCGCCATCAAGTCGCCGCCGCCTGCGCGGCCGCCTGCGCCGTCCCCGCCCACCACGATACAGCCCCACCACTGCCGGGACGAGCTCCCCCGCGCGGTCTGGCTGTAGAGCATAAAGCTCTCCGCCTCGGCGACCAAGAACGAAGTGGGCCGGTCCTCCTGCGCGTCGCCACCGCCGCCGCCACTCCTGCTCGTGCTGTTGTTGTTCCTGGGCTGCTGGACATACACATGCTGCAGGTCCTCCTCTGCGCACGTCAGGCGCGTGGCGTCGAAGCGGCCCTCGAGGTCGAGCACAAAGACACACAGGCAGTGAGGCGCGGAGACGAGCGCGGATATGATCCTGTACAGGAGCGGCAGGGGTCGCCCGCGGACTGACAGAGAGGGCGACTGGGTCGCACGAAAGTGGTGGGCGACGAGGTCGTCGAGGGCATCCCAGTGGGTGGGCTTGACGTACTTGATGTGGCCGCCTTGATCGGCGTGGTAGAGCTTGCGGAAGCTATCGAGGACCTGTGAAGCAGCACGTCAGTTCATCGACGCCCAGGTAGACAATGCCAAGAGGGATTTGGAGATGATGGAAAAATCCCGCTGATCCAGAACTTGTTGTCCTCAAAGGTGGGAGGAAAGGCGCGCTGTCCTTTCCATGGTGTAATTTTTTTTGGGCCCCAGCCAAGATCGTCGCCTATCCACCACGTCGACCGCATCGCTACGTCGCTCAAACATCAACCATACTAATGGCAGCCATCGTCCATCTCCACGCTTACTCACGTCTTCAAGACTCGTCTCTTCGATCCCGCTCAGGATCCCTCTCCCCGTCATCGCTCCCATGATCGGGGCGTCGTTAGGCACCTGACGATGACGCCGCCCTGCCGCTCCTTCGATGCCTCCGAGCTGCCGCTCCGGATCCAAGAGGACGCCAAAGGCCGGCGCCGCAAGCTCGACCCTGGCGCCTCCTCGTCAGCCGCGGGCTCGTCTCGCAAGATCGAACTCTCGACCTGCGAGCTCTTCCGGATGCTGCAGTACCGGTGTGAGGTCCAGAGGCCACTTGTGCGGGACAGCCCGGTGCAGTGTTTTGCCGTAGATCGGCTCTTTCGCAAGTTGAGTCCCCGGCACCCCGGTATCTTTTCGCGCAGGAAATCCAGAAGAGCATCGATTGTTTGATTTCGGAATGTGATTTTTCTGACACGTGTTTGGCGTCGCGAGAAGATGTCGCGATCGGAACGGGAGCTTTACGGTAGAAACCACGGCGCTGGAGGGCGAGGGGCGCAGGGGCCTAAGCACAGGGAGGGATGGTGGCGGTCATGCTGGAACTGAAGCAAGCGGGAGGACAGAATCGTCGAGACCGCATCAATGGTCGGGAGGCTGGCACGATGGCGTGCGACCATCTTGATTTTACATTTCCATTGGGGATTGTCCCATCCACATTACAAGATTCACTTGACAAATGAGGGGCCAAGAAGCAGCAACTCCACTGCACACATCCTCATACAAGGCAATGCGCCGACCGCAAGTCCTGATGGCCGCCGAGGTTTCATTGTCCTCGGAACCATTGTCATCCACCAGCCCAGACTAGAAGCCATCGCCAAACTCAAGACCGACGCAGGCCCCAGAGCACCTCTCGCACGCATACCACTTGAGAGAAGCTTCACGCCGCATGTGGCCCCCCAACCAAAGGCTCCCCCCTTGGTCCCCCGGATTCGCAATGAACGGAATTCTTGAATCTATTGCCATTTGCTCTGTACATTGATGCGATGTTTGTCGGACTGCGCGACCTTGCTTTCCAACAGATGACCGGGCGAGTCTCGGTATCGCTCTTGATGCCTCAATCGGACTCACGGCGCAGTCCGCACGTCCCGGCCCGAGCAGCTGTGTCCATCTCGTTTCCGCGGCCGCGCGCGCTCTCGCTTCGTCCTCGTCCTGCTTTACTGCTTCGCAGCCCGCTTCTCCTCCAGCTTGGCGTAGAAGGCGTCTCGGGCGTTGGTGCGAGGCATGTGGAAGCCGTACCTGCGGTAGCGTTTCCCTCCATCGTCAGCTTTCCGTCTTCATTGCCGCTCCCTCTCCCGTCTGCCCTTCCCCTCTTCCCCTCCAACCTGAAGCCGCCCCTGGCATCGAGTTCCTCCATTCTCTGCCCATGCCGGAGACATCCATGGATGTCTTGCTTGATCTTACCAGTACCAGTTGGCCATGACGAAGCCGCTACCAAGACCAATGCCGAGGTCCATGATCAGGCGCTTCCGCAACATCTATACACACGCAGACACACGCTGTTAGATTCCATCGTCTGCCATCGACTCCCTCCCTCCTCGGCTGGTGCGTGTGGTGCGTCCTAGACGGCGCGCAAGACGGCATTGACGTACTCCGGTGATCTTCAAAGGGGCGGCCATGGTGACTGATGTGCTCTGCTTGAAGTCGACTCGATACAACGAGGGTGGTGTTCTGCAATCGCTTTGCCAAAAGGGTCAGCCAAGCTGCGCCGGCGGACGGAATTCGGGGTGGATGGGGTTGAGGTTTATCGCGCTTGAAGCCAAGTCACGTGAAACGTCAGGCTTGTCATCATCTCTTTGAGTCGCCGTTATCATCAAGCGGACTTTTCTGCCCCACCAAAGAGGTTGATGGATGGATTGATGTACGGAGTAAAGCGAATCCATCATTGAACTTGGCCGGCTGAATCTCGGGACCCAGGTTGCTATCCAATGTGTGTATGGAGTGCTGGGTGAGAATTGTGGATTCTGAAGTGCTATACCATCTTTCCATTGCTGCTCGCCGTGCCCAGAGCCAGGTCGATCGACACAATACCTCCTGAGGGCTCGCGGTTCGGGACAGTAGAACATCGTGCTGAAGCCATGAGTTTACGGCTGGCCACGCGGCGGCTGGCGCAGTCAGGTACGCCGTCCCCCATCCTTGCAGGAAAGAAAGCATCCATGGATGCTAACAAGCCTGAACCTCAGTTGGGGCACCGTCTCCGTCGTCCTGCCTCGTCCCGTCATCGAAGGGCGGCAACTTCCCCAGTGGTATCAAATGTACGACGCCTACGACGACAACGACGATTCAGTGCCGGCACAAATGGTCCGTCAACCTCTTCAAGGGGTGGGCCAAGTCCGGCGCGAAGAAGGAGAGCAAGCCAGACCAGAACGCGGAAGCCTCTGAGCTCGACGACCCGAAGAAGCGACAGGCCTTCCTGCAGAAGCACATGCGCAGCAGCACCGAGGACAGCATCTTCCAGGACGAGATCGAAGCCGCACGGCCAGGCGCCGAGGCCGCCGCCGCCGCCACCGCCATGCAACAACAGCAGCAGCAGCAGCAGCAGCGGGACGCGCAGGCGGTGCAGAAGACGCGGCAGTCGATCGCCATGGTGGTGGACCCGGATCCGCGCAGCCGCATCCGGTGGCAGCGGCGCAAGGTGATCCAGATGGTGCGCCGCAACGGCGAGCTGACGCGCGACGAGCGCCTCCGCATGACGGAGCGCGAGCTGACGCACAAGAGCCACTTCCTCCCGACGAGCGTCAAGAAGCTCGTCATGCTCGCGCGCCAGATCGCGGGCAAGCCGGTCGACGAGGCCATCACGCAGATGCAGTGGTCCAAGAAGAAGATGGCCGCCGAGATCAAATACTACCTCGAGGAGGCGCGGGACCTGGCCGTCGCGCAGCGCGGGATGGGGCTCGGCCGCGTCAACGGCGAGCTTCTCGAGACGCCGCGCAAGATCAGGACGCGGGATGGCAAGTGGCTCGAGATCACGGACCCGTCACGCATGTACATTGCGCAGTCGTGGGTCGGACGGGGCGCGTGGCGCGGCAAGTCGTTGGACTACAAAGGGCGAGGCAGGATGGGCATCATGCAGCATCCCAGCACAAGTAAGTTTTTCTCTCTATTTTCTTTGGCATTGCATGCCTTGGCATCCTTGTGCTGACAGTCGCAAACCCCTAGGTTTCACGGTCGTGCTGAAGGAGGAGCGAACTCGGATCCGAGAGTTCGAGGAGCAGCAAGCCAAGAAAGCCAGCAAGGGGCCTTGGGTCCATCTGCCGAACCGGCCGCTCTACGGCCAGCGTCCTTACTATACGTGGTAAAGGAGGACCACCAAAGATCTTGCGATCGCCCTGAACCCGAGACGACGCCGGACGAGCCCGTGCTGAAATAGAGGCCATCATCAACGGCTTGTGCCGTCGTGGATGGAGATTTGCGAAATCTGTAACAATACACATCCTGAATATACGTGGCACCAAATCGTCGAGCCGGTTAGCAGCATGGCTTGCATGACGAAAAGATCAAGCTTCTGGACGTTGCAATGGTCTTGCGCCTATGTCTGCCTGCATGCATGACGAGGACGAGGACGGGGTACATACGATCGCGAGGAGGATCAGCGGCGTGGGTCGCACGAGCTGCATGCATGTGCACTTCGACCGATATGCATCGAATCTCTTGGCATGCGGCTACTCGTACTTGTACGTAGGTCCGAGTACGAGTCCGAGTACATACACGCCACCACCTTTTTTGATCTTCTCTCATCTTGACGAGTTCCCCTGAAAAGTTGACAGGCCCATTTGTGTCTAAGTGTTGATGGTGAGCAATGGCTAAATCTTACTACCAGAGCACAGATCGCGAATACTCAAAAGGGAAAAAGAATGAAACGAAAAAGGAAAGGGAAATAAGAGAGAGTCAGGAAGTAGGGTGAGAGAAAAGAAAAATGGCAAAGAAATGAACAAGAGCTAAACCAGAGTTCTCGGCTGTGCTCGGGGCACCATGTCCTCATATCGATTTGAGACCATCTCGATATCGTTGGCATATTTTTCAAAGGGCCCTTGGTCCCGACCTAAAGAGCCTTGGTCGTTGCCGGAGAAAGACTGGGAGATGTCGATGGACTGAGAACCCGCGCGCTTGCGATTCTTGAACATCAAGAACCCGGCGACGCCCGCAATGACCAGGACGCCGAGAGCCACGCCGACGCCGACGCCGGCGGCAGCCCCTGGAGAAAGACCCGATCTCGACGACGATGATTTCCCAGTTTCGGAGGCTCCACCACTGGCCGCCCCTAACGTCGCGCTGGGTGTCGAGGACGTTGGAGAAGATAGCGATGTTGACGACTGGCGATGGGATTAGCAAATACTCATTCGACTTGAGAATGGCACCGCGACGACTTACACTAGCATCTGCGGTGGTCGGCGAAGAAGTCGTGGGCGGCCCGGTGGCTGCTGAGGTCATCCCCGTTGGAATGCCTGCGGGTTCCGTGATTGCCGGGGCTGTCGTGGCGGGTGGAGCCTCTGTCGTTGGAGGCAGAGCCTCTGTCGTCGGCGGAGGAGAGGTGGGGGCTTCAGTCGGAGCAGACGTCGGTGGGCTTGTGAAAGCGAGGTTGGGGACCGGTAGAGTCGTCGTGGGCGGTGCGGTAGCCGACGGAGGCGCTGCGGTGGCCGTGTAAGGGATCGCTTGCCCTTTAGAATTGGTCAGTCCCTGGAGATGCAGTCGAAGCTGAGCCCAAGACGATGACAATGGCTGATGATGGAGTCTTACCCTGACAGAATGAGCCCATCAGGTAGTCGTACACCTGAGCGTCGTTTGCGCAAGCGGGAGCACAATCCCGCACGCCATAGAAGAAGTTTGGCGCCGCGCAGAGGCAGGCGGCATCATCGGCACTGGCGCAGGAAAAGCTGGCGAATAGATTCCTGTTTTGATTCGAGCATGCGGGCTGTTGCGTGTGACGCGGTCAGTCGATGAGAGTCTGGCACAGCATGACAGCCATTGTGCCTTTGAGGTACTCACGACACAGTCTGGGACGCTCTGGGCAAACGCGGCATCCAGATTGATGACACTCAAAGCGCCGAGGGCCAGAAGAATGAAGCGAGTCATCTTAAAGAGCAGCCAAATCTAGGATCATGTCCAGACTCCCGATCGCCCCCAAGAAACCAAACCTCCCCAAATCCTCGAGGGCACAGTCGAGTCGGCAACGGGCAAGGAGGGCCAAGGAATGTCCCCGCAAGATTGACTATCAATGGCGTGTTGTGTGATGCCTTGGCCGAGTGGTTGCCAATGGGGACAGGATCGTCAGTGTGCAGCAATTGAGGGGGAACCGCACAGATCTGGACGACGAGTTGTTGATATCGGGATTGGGATCGTGATCGGCGAAGAAATGGCGAATGCAATAGCCGAGATAAAGGAGAGAAGTGGAAAAGAAGGAAAATGAAAAAAGAAGAGAAAATGAGGAAAAGAAGATGAAACAACGTCGGCAAGGACGGTCAATGAGTGTACGAAGGCAAGTGCCAAAAAAAAAGGTATTGACAGGAAGGAAGGAGTGAGGAAGACGGAAGTGTCGTAAGGAACGGCAAGAGGCAAGAGCCAATAAGAGTGAAGAGAGAAGACAGAGGAAGAAATAAGGAGGGAAGGAAGTCGGAAGGAATGAGAGAAGAGAGAGATTGAAGACAGAAAGAGAGACTCAAGAGATGGAGTCACAAGGCAAGTGCGAGCCTTTCAAGGGGAATAGAGAAGGAAATGGAGATTCAGGTACGGAGTAGAAGAGGAAAAGAAAAAGGTCAAGGATCTACTACTCGTACTAAAATTCGACGAGAAAGACTGGACCTCGTCGGTAACTTACTACTAGTAGTAGTAGTACTACTACAGTACTAGGTAGTATGTACCTAGTAGTAGTACTAGTAGTACAGTCAACTCTGCCCGGCCAAGAGATGGAATGGAAATGGACCTAGACATGGACCTGGAAGTGGATTGGATGCAACTTCGAAGTCTGTTGGAGAACATGAAGGGGTGGATGGACCTAGCTGGAACCCATGCGAGTGTGGGAGCGGGAGCGACTCGGAGGACCCAATACGACATGGAGTTAGTGTTCGTACTCGTACTCGTACTCGTACGAGCACAAACCGCAACTGAGCCCTGGAGGCATCTATGGCGAAGAATGAGAGCGTCAGGGTCTGGGGAGTGGAAAGAGGAACCGCACCAATTCGAGATTTGAGTCATGGATCCATTCAATCAAGATCCCGGCATTCTCATCGATGGCTGGTGGTCCATGCCGTCCATGCCGTCCGTCTTTCCGCGATGCCCACTTCTTCTCTGTGTCTCGTGTGCACCGCGGTTTCGACAGATCTGTTAGCACGAGACGAGTCGCACATCATGAGAGGCAGCCAACATTACGGAGTACTACTCCGTACTAGTAGTACTATGGATCCATGTACGGAGAGGTATCCGTACGGAGTACTAAGTTGCTGCAAGGCACCTGCGGAGCACTCCATGCAAGGTCCCTTGGATGGATGCTCGAAACTTTCCCCGGCGTCGACGCCTCGCATGCAATTGAATTGATCCTAATGAAATACGGAGTACTCCGTAGATCCAATGGATACTCCGCATATCCCCCTCTTTCGTGCGCTAGCGTCCGCGGCAGGCTCACACCCGCTGGGGCTAGACAGAGCTGGGAATGGGCGCAGGGTGCGGAGGCGTTACGGCGTCGCGGCGTCGCGCAAGAACGGCGGGAGAATCAGCAGTCGTAGATCATCCACCAGATGCCATCCGCGGATTGGGTATGGTATGGGATGGGAGGGGAGGGGATGGATGGGAGGGGAGTGCATGAGAGGGGAGGGCATGAGAGGGGAGGGCATGAGAGGGGAGGGCATGACAGGGGAGGGGAGGACAGGGGAGGGGAGGACAGGGGGAGAAGGGGGAGGGGGGCGGTTCAATGGGGTCTCCGACGTCCTGCGCCCCCCCTTCCTCCACCCCCCCCCCCCCCCCCCCCCCCCCCCCCCCCAACACCGTCGTCTCTCTTCCCCCATCCCCTTCTCTACGAAACGACAGCAGGAGCACAAAAGGGTGAGCGGGTCGCCGGCATCAGCTGCGCATTTCCCTGAAGAGGCGCATGGAGTCGTCTTCGACGTGCCAGCCCTGCGCAGCACTCGACCGAGAAGCCGGCGTGCACGGGTCAGCAGTCAACGCTGACCACGGGCGGATGGCGGACGAGGCGAGAGCTTCCAATCTCGCCTAATGGCAGTGACAGCGACAGTGACAGTGCCGAGCGCAAGGACGAGAGGGACATCCACGAAGTTGGATCTGTAGATCCCGTACTCCGTACTCGTACGGAGTAATGAATGATCTGCCTTGCACGCTGGAGCGGAGGCATCACCAGCGAAGAGATCCCAGAACTTAGTGGTACTGTTCATGGGCCTTTACTCCAGCCGTACTCCGTACGGAGTACGGAGTACGTGTTCTGCGAATCCAAGCCACTGCCATGCCGTTCGCGCTGGAAGCTCCAATTCAAGGTCGACTGAAGCTGCTGGTCTACCAGAGGAATTACCTCGTAGGACCGCCCGGGTATTCGTACAGGCACTCGCGCCTGCGCAGCATTTGACCCATCCGTGTCTTGGCGAGAAACAGCTCGACAGCAAGCTGCATCCATCCCGCTGCACGGGTCAAGTTTCATCTGCCATCACGCTCAGTCTGCACGAGTGCGAGAAGGTCTTCGTGCGAATGCATGGGAAAAGCTTCAAGAATGGAATAGAGGGCAGCACGGGATGCGAATCTCGGGTTTGCGGGTACGATTACTGGCAACGTCCTGACCAGGACCGCGGCGAGCTTCCATTTCAGGGGCTCGAGGCGCCGCGTTCGCGGGTTTCGAGTTTCAGAGACGTCGGAAATCACCCACGAGATCCACGTCGACAGGCCCGGCGATTCGCTCGACCTGCCGGATGCTTCTGCTTTACCCGGAGCCCTGCGGCAGATCCACCCCTCGCGCTACGCAGGAATAGGAAATCACAAAGGTCGTTGGCAGTGCGGCACCAGAAGGGCCCCCTCCCAGCTGGGACCCAGCCGGGCCTTTGCCCCCATTTCCACGCCCGTTTTCACGCAAGCTCCCCGGGACGCGAGCTCCCCTGCAAGTACGGAGTACTCCGTACGAGTACAAGTAGGAGGGAAGGGGCAAGGCAAGGCAAGGGACCCTCCTTGCGAGATCGTGACGAATCGTGTTCCAGGCAGCGAGATCTCGAAACCGTGCTACCAAGCAGGTTGCTCTCAGCTGACGGACGCCGTACGCACGAGAACGAGTCGTGGCATGTAGGTACTAGTAGTATGTGTAGGATGTACTCCGCGCGGAGGACGAGAGGTGGTCCTCGCACGTACGGAGCATGATCGGCCCTGCCTGGACTCTTCTCGTGCTCCAAACGGATTAGCCATCGTGGATCACGGATTGTCATCGTCACCGTCATCGTCATCGTCTCCAGTCCTCTAGACTTGACGTGCGGTGGCCCTCGCCCGACACCCTGCACAGTGCAAGCAGGGGCACAATACTCCGTACATGTACGAGTACATGTATGGAGCACGGGAGTCCAGCACTCGGTCCGACGTGTGCTTGTCTCGACTCCAATATCGACCCGCCCGCGTGCTCCCGCCCATCGTGCTGCTTTCCGGGCTCCCTACCGTGTGAGGACTATTCGTCCGGGTACGAGGACGAGCAAGGCCGGCGCCCGTGCCGATCGTCAGGGGATCAGGTCGGTCATTGCATCCTCGTGCTCGTACGAGCATGTAGGTACATGTGCCAGTATGTATGTGTGAGGAGCGAGTCTGATGGCTGCTCGTGCGGAGTACTCGTATCGGCCTTCGCGTGTGTGGGGATCGTCGTCATCAGAGCCTTTCCCGGTCCCTGAGATCTTGCTCGTACGGAGCACTCATGCTCTAGACCGAGCGATGGGGTCCCAGAGTGTGGTGCGAGGTCGTGCATCGCACATGTACTCTGTACTACGGAGTACTCCGTATAGAGTACTCCGTACGGGTATGAACAATTGAATGCGAGCATCAACGTGCGAATTCGGAGCTCCAAGTGTGATTGATGCGCGTCGTTGGCGGGCGATCATATTAGTCAGCACACGATTGTCTCGGCCTCTCGAGATCGATCTCGAACCACCACGAGCTCGCGCCCGCGGTTGGGTTGCGAACCCATCCATCCATCCGCTCTCCCGCTCTCCCACTCTCCCTCTCTCCCAGCCCTCCGCCACCTCTTCCCTCCCGTCATTGAGCCCGCCCGGTGCTCGTCCTGTCCCTCCCATTCGATCACAGCAGCGATATCACCACCAAGGGCCCCCCCTCCTCGTCGAGAAACTGGCAGGATCAAGTCCATCGACGAAGACGGCACTGTTGTTGCCACCACCACCACCTCTTCCTGGAGCTGGCCCTCGTTCTCCATATATCCAATTACCGAGAGCCTCATCTCTGTTCACCAAACAACGACGGGCTGCCCTTGCCTTCGCCTTCGCCCAGTTCACCACCAGAGGAGTCTCGCTTCAGCACCAGACTTGATGATCTGAGGCTGCTGGACTTGCGACCTCGACTTAGGGGTTGTCTCATTCGTGCGCCCCCTCTTGCTCGGCATTTGTCTCCCTTCCTCACACACACACACACACACACACTCTCTGTGTTCCCCATTGTCGCTACTGTCGTCCGATGACGACCGAGTAGCACAAGGCTCGCTCACCGTTGCCGATATCACTGCAGGTGGTTCACTCTTCACCAGCTCCTCGATACCATTCTCAGGAGGCCCAGCGATTTTTCAGTCTCAGCACCTTCATTCACCCCTCACAACCCCCCCCCCCCTCCCCCTTGGTCGTGCGCCCTCGCCTCGCTTCCTCTTCTCGATTGCCCCCCTGCCATCGTGTCCGATCTCGCCACTAGTCTCTCCAACCCTTTGTGATGCCTTTCTCAAGCGACTAGAAAGACATCATGGCCAATCCCATGGGCGAGGACAGTTGGCTGGCCTATCTTGACGAATCGGCTCGCACCGCCTCCGACCTCGAACGTCGCGTCGATGTCGTCGAGATCTACAAGCGCGCAGTCATCGCCGAGCCCGGGAGCCTGCGCCTCTGGCTCGGCTACTGCAACTATGTCTGGTCCCTCTGGGCCGACAGCCAGTCGGGCGATGCCGGCTGGACCGACGAGGAGCAGATGATTGGCCGCGAACTCTTCTCCTTCAACACCGCCCTCGACCTCTGGCAGCAGGGCTACGAGGCTATCAAGTACCGCCTCAGCGATAGCCACGTCTTCTGGGACAGGTGGATCTCGCTCGAGCTCGAGCTGCTCGGCAAGACGGGCACCCCCGAGGGCATCAAGCGCATCACCCACCTCTACCGCGACCGCCTCGTGACCCCCCACCTGACCTGGGACGACACCGCCCAGATGTATTCCGGCTTCCTCTCGGAGCACAATCGCGCCGGCTGGGAGGAGTCGATGAAGGACATGACGGCGCGGTCCCAGGACGCGAAACGCCTGATCGCCGAGCGCGATCCTTACGAACTCAAGCTGCAGCAGGCCGTCCGTGCAAACGACCTCGACGTCCAGAGGCTCGTCATGACCGAGTACCTGGACTGGGAGATGATCCAGAGCGAGCTCAGAACCGACAATACCGAGCTCGGCGTCAACCTCTGCCGTGGCCTCTTCGACAGGGCCCTGACGGGGCTCTTCTCCGTCGACGAGGCCATGTGGCACGAGTTCTTCGTCTTCCTGTCCGGCTCCTACAGCGACTCCAACGCCTCTGAGCAGCTCCTTGCGGCCGTTAAGAGGGCAGTTCAACACTGCCCCTGGTCTGGCAGACTCTGGAACAGGTACATCCTATGCGCCGAGGAAGCCCGCCTCGATTTCGCCGAGGTCGAGTCCATCAAGCACGCCGCGACAAGCGAGAACCAGCTTTATAAGAATGGTCTGGAAAGCTTGCTCGAGATGTACGTCGCCTGGTGCGGTTTTCTCAAGCGGACCGCCATGGACCCCAGCGCCCCCGACGAGGCCGTCGACGTCGCCGACGTCGGCCTGACCGCCGCCCTGGAGGACGTCGAAGTGCACGGCCAGAGACTTTGCGGGAAAGATTTCCAAGGCGACCCCAAATTTCGCCTCGAGCGCATCTACATTCAATACCTGACGGAAAAGAAGGGCGCCATCGAAGCCGCGAGGGCGTTGTGGAATAAGCTGGCGAGCATCCAGATCCATGCCAATAGCTACGATTTTTGGTTTCGCTTCTACATGTGGGAGATGCATATCTTTGTCGGAGGGACCCTATCGAACCCAATCCACGGATCTTCTCTGGCTGGCTCGTCGGCTCGGACGCCAACTCTGGCGACTGCGGTCCTCCATCGGGCTGCCACGCGGATGACCGTCGACTGGCCCGAGAAAATTCTCGAGGTGTACATGCAGCATTGCATCGACTATGAGCCTTCCACGACCATGCGCAGGGTCGCGGGCTTGATCCACAAGCTGGAGAAGCTTGTCGCGAAGCGCCGCGCCGCGGAGCAGCAGGAAAAAGCCGCGGCATACGCTGCCTTCTACGGCGCGCAAGAGGCAGACAACCAGGACGAGGAGCACAGCGAGAAACCTCCCAGCTCGCAGAAACGAAAACGCGATCTTGGCCCTGAGAACCAGAACGACGACGACGGCAACGACGAGAACACGAGCAAACGACAGAAGAGCGCGCAGAATTCCGGCGAATCCGCGGCCGCCGGCAAACGAGATCGGGAGAACACGACCGTGGTGGTCACCAATCTTCCTCCCGAGGTGACTCAGACCAAGCTCAAGCATTACTTCAGAGAATTTGGCCACATCAACGGCATCCCAGCCTTCCTGCGCGAGAAGGACGACCAGTCTACCACTGCCATGATCGAGTTCAGCTCTCCCGAAGAGGCGCAGTCGGCTCTGTTGCGGGACCAGAAGTTCTTCGGGCAGAGCCAAATCAGCGTCAAGTCTGGTCATGACCTTACCATTTACGTCGCCAATTACCCGCCGACGGCAGATGAAGCATACATTCGCCAGCTCTTCAGAGATTGCGGGGAGATCTTGAGTATTCGATGGCCGAGTCTCAAGATCAACGTCCATCGGCGCTTCTGTTACGCCTCTTTCCGTGACCGGGACGCATCGGCAAGGGCCGTGTCCAAGGACGGCACTGCCATCGGCGGGACATACAAGCTCCTTGTCAAATACTCGGACCCGGGCCACAAGAAAAACCGCGAAGGCCCCGTCGCCGAGGGCAGAGAGGTGTACGTCTCGGGTTTGAATACGGCAGCTACCGAGGACGAGGTTCGCAGCATATTTTCCAGATTCGGGACGGTGGCGAGGATCAACATCCCTCGGAACATGTCTGGCAAGGGCAGGGGCTTCGCCTTCGTCGTCTACGAATCGAAAGGCGAGGCCGAAGAAGCAGCATCGGAGCTGAACAACACCAAATTCCTCAACCAGATCCTGCAGACCGAAATCTCCAAATACTCCAAAGTCAAGCCCTCCGCGCAGAACGCGTTCCAGACCGCCACAGCCTCGCCCAGTCGACAATCGCCCACACCCGCGGAAGGCACCGAGGCCATGGACGTCGCAGAGGACGAGCGGGCTGCCGCTGGCCCGCACCCGACATCCGCTGAGATCGCCTCCCGGACGGTCGCCCTGCTAGGCCTGCCCGACACCGTCAATGACGCCCGCGTCCGCGCCCTCGTGGAGCCAATGGGCGCCGTCGTTAAGCTCGTCCTCCAGCCGAGCCACGGCGGCGCCAAAATCGAGTTCGCGGACTCTGTCGCCGCGGGACGCGCCAGCCTGCAGCTCGACAACATGGAGTTCGAGAGCCGCAAGCTGCGCATTGGCTCGCTCGAGGAACTCCGCCACGCCAAGGCCGAGCGGACGCAGGACCGCATGGTGTACGGAGTCAAGGCGCAGAAGCAGAGCGAAGCTGCGGCCGTGCCCAAGAACGCCGCGCCGAGGTCCTTGCTCCCGCAGATGACGATCCGGCGGCCCGCGCCGGGCAAGACCGGCCCGAAACGCGGGTTGGGATTTGTACCCCGCAAAGCGGTGTCGAAAGCAGCGGAGGGCGGCAGCCGCGACGACATGAACAACAATCACACCACCCCCGACACGCACAACACCAACAATGCAAGCCCTTCGTCAAAGCAAGAAGGACAAGAGGAAGCGGGAGAAGCAAGCGGGGCAGGCGGTACGACGAACCACAAGGCCGTGGGACCATTACGAAAAAGCAATTCGGAATTTAGGACGCTGCTCCTGACAGGGTCATTCGTCAAGGGCGGCGAAAGCGGGAGTTCGAGTTGAGGATGAAAAGCAATGCAGGGCGATTGCAAAGAAAATATGAAGAGAAAATAGACTCTTGTCCAGGACAGGTTCCACGACCGGCGAAACGAAAAAAGGAAGAGGGGAAAAGGGAGATGAAAAGAGAAGAAAAGGGGAGGTCTATCCAAAGATACCTGTGCTACCCAGTAGGGGAAGTACTTAGTAGTGAAATAGGTGGGCGCAGACCGGCGCGTTAGGCGTTCAATCTGCAGCTCAATCTATGCGGGAAATGTATATGTCTATTTTTCCAACGGCGAAGCTCGACACATCGAGCTGTGCGTGTGGTGTTCATGATGAAGCCTCCTCTCGGTCTTCCCCTTCCGGAGGCAAATGATACAGTAGTGTTGACGGCCAAGCTCTCCTCCTAATCCTTCGAGAACCACCCTTTCCCCTCAAGCTATTCTCTTTCCCCCCCAGTTCCCCCTATCCTCCTTTGCTCCCCTTGGGGTGCCCCCCCTTTTCTCTAAGAAATGCTATGAATATCCAATATTAACCGTCGACGACGATCTGTCCTGTTTGAAGTCTTGAGAGAAGAGGCGCTGCCAGACGTCGAACCACTTCTCCTGCTGGGCCGTGGGCAGCTTGCCGGGCTGCTTGAAGGACCTGGTGAGGAGCTCTCGGAGGCGCATGCGGAGGATCTTGATGACGAGCATGGACTTCCAGTCGGGCACGGCGAACCGGCCGCGATTGCCGTCGAGGATGAGGACACCCGAATACATCTAGCCTGTGTGAGCAGGTACAGAACTGCAGATGAGGGGGTGACAGTAGTTGAGGGGGATCCAGGGTTTCATGGAAATGGGGCAGGGGTATGTGGAAAAGGGGAAAGGGGTGGATTCCTTACATCGCAGCGCACCTCGCCGCAAAGCAATGCGATGGCGAACGAGTCTGTCGCGGTTGTCTCGTGGGCTCGATATACACTGTTACCGCCGATCCGTTAGATAGATGTGTGCACACGAGCGGGTCACCGCTACTACTCCGTAAGAGTCGACAGGATGAGCAACTTACGACTTAATCTGAATGATGTTGTAGTAGGAAAGCCACTTGCAGTCCACGAGTCCGCGGTTGACCGAGGTCGGGTGGAGGCTGATGGACTGATTGTTACTGATGTTCCGGAGGCCCTTGGAGCCGGGCGTGTCCCTGACGAGCAATTTGGGATAGAAGCTCCAGGCAATCACGGAGGCGGCGACGAGGTCGTTCTCGCTGTTGGTGTTTACCCTGTTAGGCACCTCGATGAACTGCTGCTGGCGGCGCCCGCGGTTGCCGGAAGAGAAACGGAGGCGGAAAAGCGCCCGGCGCTCGTCCTCCGTGAGGGGGAGGAAGCCGGAGTCGGCGAGGGACATGAGGAGCTGGCCCTTGTGGTCCTCAATGTTGGCGAGGGTCTGCGGGCTTAGGAAGTTCTTGCGGCAGAACTGGAACTCCTTGCCCATGCCGCTGTTGGCCTGGCAGACGCGCTTCCACGCGAGGTAGGCGTTGTAGTTCGTGAGGAGGTCCGAGTCGCCGCGGCGGAACGCGGCTCTCGCGTTGTCTGCCTGCGTCCGCTGGCCAAAAGGAGCCGAGAAGGGGGACTTAAGGGACGAGATGGCCGCGATGGTGATGGCCATGTCGAGGCACTTGAAGACGCAGCCGTAGAGGATAAGCTTGCCGAGAAAGACGTCCAGTGGTAGCCGCGCGAGCTGATGGCCAAGAGGGGTTAGGTCTTCGGCCGTCGTCAGGGCGCGCACGTCGACGAGGGCATCGATGGCTCTTCGGATATTCTTGGCGGAGGGCGCGTCAAGGGCTTCCGCCAGCGTCTCCTCGATGCCGCCGAGCTTGCAAATCTTGACCCTGATGGCGAGATCCTGTAGCGACAGCCGGAGCATCTCTGGCGCCTGCTGGTCGCTCATGATGTTGTCGTATCTGTGACGCGTGAACATGTGGAAGCAGAGGCCGTTCTGGACACGGCCGGCACGTCCTCTCCGCTGCTTGGCGTTGGCGCGCGAGATGAACGTGTCGATCAGCCTCGACAGCTGCTTCTTCTCGTCGAACCTCGACTCTTTATGCTTGCCTGTGTCGATGACGCAGGTCACGTCGGGGATGGTAATTCCCGTCTCTGCGATGTTTGTCGCCAACACCATCTTGCGCATGCCTGGAGGCGGGATGAGGAACGCCGCCTCTTGGTCCTCGGTTGCAATGGAGGAGTGGAGCGGATAGACGAGCCATTCCTTGGCGAATTGGGGGTCGCCGCAGATGAGGTCGTTCAACGCTCTGATCTCGGTGATACCGGGCAAGAAGATGAGGATCGCCGAGCTGTAGGGCTGGAGGGACTCGTTTGTGGCAATGTGGGAAAGAAGTTGCACAATCAGGTCTAAGTCGATGCGGTATTCGTCGAACTGTGCCAAAATTGCCCGAGTTTTCGATGAGTAGCCGGATATGGCGAATGCCGTGTTTTCCTTAGGACCGTCGTTCTGGTCATCCTCCGCCGGATCGTCGTCGAGGTCAACCAGTCTCTCGACTTGCGCGTTGCTCGGCGTGTAGCCAGTCATCTCGATGGCGTCCTCCAGATAGCGAACCTCCACAGGGAACGTCCGCCCGGGGACAGTCAATACGGGGGCACCGGATAGGTAAGACGAGAAGCGCTCGGCGTCGACCGTGGCAGACATGAGGATGACCTTGAGGTCCGACCTGCGCTTCAGAAGGCGCTTGAGGACAATGAGGAGGAAGTCGCTGTCGATGGTTCGCTCGTGGACTTCGTCGAGGATTAGATGCGTCACTTCTTGGAGATCGTGGGAGCTCTCCAGCATGCGCATGACAATCCCAGTCGTAGCATATACAAGCCTTGTCTCCTTGGATGTATTGGCTTCTAGTCGAATAGAGTAGCCGATGAGGGACCTGTTCGTGCCCAAATCATTCTTGTTCTCTCCCATCTCTTCACTGACCCTGCGAGCCAGAGAGATGGCAGAGATACGGCGTGGCTCGGTACAGTATATCTTGCAAGGGTTGCCTCGGGAAAGCTCGTGTTCCAGCAAGAAGGCCGGGACCTGGGTGCTTTTTCCACTGTTGCGCTGTGTAAGAATGGACGTAGAACTCGACGAAGCACTGATGCACGCAGCATGATATGGACTTACCAGCCTGTTTCACCGCAGATAATGACGACCTGGTTCTTCTCGACGGCGTCCAGAACATGAGCGCGAAAGTTCCACATCGGAAGCTGCATGCGATAATGCTATTCCCCAGAGTTAGAGCGTCAATCATCCCGGAGCATGAGAGAGGGATCGAGAAAACGTACAAGCATCGTTTGGTATTTCGACGAGCTGGTCTTGTGCAACCACATATTTCTGAGCATTTCAAGGCCGCTCGCGCTTTGCTTAAGTCGATCGTGAGTCCCGTTTTCTGTGGCATCGGACAGCATCTTCGTAGCCCCTCGACCTCTGAATGCCCCTTGCAAGATGACACCGTCCTCCAACTCTCGGTCTTGCCTTTGTCGTACGAGATCCCGCAGCCTCTTGACGACCGCGCGCTCGTTGGCATCGGAATGGCTCTTCTTCGCGTCGGAAAGCTCAGCCCAGAGATCGCGCCATGCTGGCGGCAGCCTCAGATGGACCTTCTCCTCCCTCGGATTGCCGCTGAAGACGTAGAAGAGTGCACACGTAGCAGCGTACGCCTCTGACTGTTTGGGGTCCGGGGTTGAGATGCCGAGCATGGTCAGAGACACTCGTGCCCCATCAATCGAAAGCTCGAGCTCGGGGTTTGGAACAGGTGTCGCAACATCTTGCGGCTTGCTCCAGGAGATATCGACGCGATGACGATTCGCATATGAAGTCTCCGAGACGACGGTATACGTGATGTCTACGGAGCCATCCCTGCCAGAAGTCACAGAGTTAGCGGTCGGAGACTCCCCAGGAAGTACTGCTCCGTAGAGAAGAGGAGGGGGGGGAGTATTAGGCAGATGTCGGAGGACCAGTTGCATGGCTTACCGCGAGCGACAGGCCTCCTCAAGGATTCGACGCGGGCTGATTCCGGTCGACTTTCCGAAGTCCCTGATGACAATCTTGACTCCGCTCGGCGAATTGATGACCGTCCGCGCCTGGCCAGAGACTGGGTCGATCTCGCTCTGGGGTAATGTATCAAAGAGCCCTATGATGCCGTCCTCGTCGTCATCGTCACCGTCGTCTCCACCAGCCAGAATCTCCTTGGCTATGCGTTCGGCCTCTGCAGCAATATCGTCACTCTGGGATGCCTCTGCAGGAACATGATCCGCTCGCGGAGAATTTGTGCTCTGCGGGCCGCCTTTCGCGCCCTTTCCCGTCGCCGCCAACTGCTTTTGAAGCGACAAACGCTCTTTCTTCCACCTCTGCTCAGCCTCAAATTTATCAAAGAGGGGATCCGACTCAATTTTCTTCAACTTAGCCTCGAGTCGGGCAACCTCTAAATCGTCACCGACTTCACCGGTTGGTCTCTCGCCGCCTTCCGATGGCTGCGATCGACCGATTTCCAATAGCTTGGCCTTGGAGGCAACGTATTCGGGAATGAGATCGTCTGGCTCGATATCGCTATCGTAGGTCACGACCGCCTTCTTGGGCTTTGTCACCGTCCTGGGCGTTTGCTGGCCAGACGTGTCGGCCTTGCCCCTGCGACCAGGCTGGGACTCGCCGGGCTTTGGCGTGTTGGAGCGAGAGGTGCTGGGGGTGTCATTGGGAGTATCTGTCAAGTTGATCAGTACTAGATATCCATTGTAGTAGTCTGTGCAAGCCAAAGCTTGGGGCCGTCAACTTGAAGCAAGAGAGTCGAATGGGCCCCTCACCTTTTGGGACAGCCCTGGCCTTGCCGTAGAGAGGGAGATCCTCGGGGGCACATTCCCTCGCCAGCCAGTCAAGAGCCTCCTCCAGGCCCCAAACAAAGTCCTTTGGCGCGCTCGAGATGCTCGGGGAGATGTCAAGGATGTACTGCATCACGCTCTGCACCAGAGGCTCAGGGAAGGCCGCCGCGGCGAGGGTCTGTTGCAGCACCCAGAGGCGTGTCGTCAAGTCCTCCTCCGACGGCATCTTCTCCGACCCGCTGTTCTCGGATGACCAGCCAGAGGCGGAGAACCGACTCTCGGCCTTGATGAGGTCGAGGACGTGGTCCATCAGTTCCTGTGGAAGCCATTTCTGCAGCGGCAGAGTCTCGGCCTGTCCGCGGAGGAGGCGGCGATTGGTCTCGAGCTGTGCACACTGTCTCTGCGCATCACGCTTCGTCTTTGGTGAATGCTTCTCGACGAAGAGCTGAAGCTCCGACTCCTCGAGCTGGCGTTCGAACTCCTCGGGGCTCAGGTGCGTCTCCTTGGCGCCGCTCTCCTGCCCAGCGCCCTCGGCCGGCTTCGACGACGACGATGACGGCGCCGGGATGTCTTTGCCAGACTTGGCTGTTGGGGCATTGACAGGCTCGCCGCCCGCCGTAGCAATCTCGGCGACGTCGACGGCCTCCAGACGGGGCTTTGAGGCGATTGAGGTCGTTGCGAAGCCTCGCGCTGGGTTGGCCGCCGGCTTCTTCTTCTTCTTGTTGGCGCCTGCCATGAGCGGCGATGAGGATGACGGAGACTCTCGTGTCGCGTTCCTCTTGTCGTTCGAAAAGCCGGCCCCCCGATGCGAGGTTGGAGTGCAAAACAAATACTTCGTATACTACATCCAATGCATGCAACGAAGCACTCAAATAAGGTGTAGAATTGGATGGTTGTCTGAGTCGAGCCTGCTCCCTGTACGAGGACGAGGACGAGGACGAATGTTACATTGATCCAGTAACAAGACGGGCGTCGTTGGAAAGGTCCTCCATTGAATTTTGCTAGCATTTGATGTACTTGAAGTGGATCGCGACGCCCTGAGGAAGTCTCCAGAGTTGACAAGACATGTACAGAGAACCTCTCAGGCTGCCTCAGAGAAAGTCTCCTCGAGCACTCGTCATCGCACAGGGGGAACCTTTTGATCGGGGGCATCAAAGTGCACTAGACTCCGCTGACGACTGGGGAGGACCTGCCCGCCCTCTGCGGGCTACATCGCCCACCATCGGAGGGGCTCTGGCCCAAGGTGTGGTGGGGCAAAATCTTCTGAGCATCTCCAACCTCAAACCGGCTGCAAGTTCGAATCTCGAGCTGCGAGCGATTCGGCATCTCCAACCACCGACGACGGCGCTCTCCCGCCGACTCTCCTCCTTGCCTGATTGCCGCTCGCTCCCCAGAGCTGTCCGGCTCGCTGTTTTGTGACTTCAGTGGCCTCCAATGCTCCATCCGCGCTCAAGCCCCGGATCTAGCCCTCGCCATGTCTGAACCGACCCCTTCGACAGAGACGGCCTCTGGACAGCTCGACCTGCCAGCTGTAGCCCGAGCGCTGCGGTCGTCCTCCCCAGCGACGCGTATCGCCAAACTGCAGGCGGTCAGAGAGTTGATCAAGCAAAAATGTAATGGATTGTATCGTTCGATGTGGATGGATTCTTCCCGTGCTGAGCTGACCCGTTGGTGCTGGCAGCCCTCGACACCCGCCTTGTCCTCGATGTCCTCGACCTCCTCTTCGCTACGCATGCATCCTATAACGATAGAGCGTCCAGGACCGCCGTCCAAGACACTCTGGCGGCCATCATCGCTTCCGATACCGAGCTAATGACGCTGTCGTCGTTTGTCAAGGCCCTGCGGGACGAGTGCACGAAGAATGGAATCGCAGCCTCCAGCGCCTTCGTGCTGGTGGAATGGTGCAGCCTGTTGATGCAGCACCTGGCCGGTTCCCCCCTCTGGGATGCGTTTGGACGGGACATCCTGTTGGCTGACGCGGCTGCTCTCGAGAAATGTCTTCAGGCGTCTGCGAGAAAGAGCATGAGCCATTCCGCTCTTGTGGTCACCAGGAGAGGCTTCCGGAAGCTCTTCAAGTCCCCGTCCACGGCCGAGAAGACCTTGACGAGCGCTGTTGACACCCTGACAGCGAAGCAGCCGCAGCCGTCGGCCGTCAATTCGATTCTCTTGGGGGTCGTGGGAGGCGTCTCTGTTCGCCAGGAATACTTGAAGCCCTTGATAGAGCCTTTGAAGCCGAAATTCTACGAGTTCTACGTCCGCGAGATACTTGGCTCTCGCACGGCGGTGCCTGCTCACATCGCCTCAGGCCTCCATGATTTCTTCTTGGGCTTCACAATACTAGGAGACCTTGATTCTCAAGTCGTCCCCACATTGGAGAAGACCTTGCTTCGGACCCCCGAGGTCGTCCTCGATGGCGTCTTCACATGCATGGTTCTGTCACTTCCCGAGGACCTCGATCTGTCTGAAATCCTGGCCACCAAGCTCCTGAAGCACCTCCTGACGAATGTCAAGTCGAGCAATGCCGTCGTTCGCAGCGGCGCGCTCCACGCGTTCCGTGCTATGGTCCCACGATGCCAAGACGCCCATGCGATTGGACATCTTGTGGACGAAATATCTGCACCCCTGAAAGCAGGGAAGTTGGCCTCGGCCGATCATAGGGTCACGCAGGCGGAAATGATCGAAGCGCTCCCGCTTTCCGGGGCCAATGCTGAAAAGATTGCTTCCGCTCTTGCTGCCGTCGCCGCAAAAGAGGGTAACGAGGCGGCGCTGACGGCAGAGACAGCAGCCTTGGCCCAAGCTGTCATCTCCCTGCTGGTGTCCAAGAGCGACGTTCCTAAGGCTGTTCTTGATGCTTTGCAGAAAGGTCTTGTGGACAAGAAACCGACGGTTCGAAAGATATGGCTCTGTCGCGCGGGCCGTATACTTCAATCCCTCGACAGAGTGGAAGGGGAAGCAAACCCGCAACTCGTTTCATTTGTTGAGGTGGTCATTTCGAAGCTCCTCCTGAGCTTCAACGAAGTCACTGCGAATGCGACGGCAGCCGCGCAGAGCGGTCTGATAACCGGAGCCTACATATTAACCGCCCTTGTCTCTTCGCTTTCAAGTCGCTTTGCCGGGTCGGCCATCGAGATGGCCTTGACCAAAGCGACCATTGTGAAGCACGCGATCGCATCATCATCGTCATACCTACTGAACCGCAGGATCTATTCCAAGCTCCATACGCAGCAAGACCTGCAGTGGTTGTGTCTCGCACTCATCTCTGTTGGATCGCGACTCGGCCCAGGGCTGGAGAGCGATATCACCAATGCCTGGGTGGAGGCGGTGATCTTCTTGGCAACAGCGCCCGCGGTCTCTTCAAAGATCCAACAAGAAGTGGTGAAGTCGGTATCAGATCGTTATCTGCAGAACCCTCGCCTTCTAGGCTCCATCGTCATCAAGGGGCTTTGGAGTCATGTCGCCCAGTTTGACCAGAAGGAGGATACACATGAGCTGATCCGAGTCCTGAGATCAGTCTGCGTGGACTCTGACGAGGCTTCCAAAAGAGGCCAGGCGGTCGATCAGGAGATACTGAGGGAGCAAGCTTGCGCGATGCTCGTGCTTTCTCGACAGGAGCTTATTGCACGATCGAGCTGGATTGACCTCTGTCTTCGCATCGGGGTCGATCCTGGTGAGCTTGCCAATGCTCGTGTAGATGCCTTGTTGCAGGAAATTCAGCATTGGACATCTTCCAGCCAGAAGGTACGTTGCGTTCGGAAAACAACCAACCTGGTGCTTGCGACTACACAGAGCAATTTTTTACTAACGTCGGCGCAAAAGTCTGTTCGTATCAAGACAGCGGCTTCCAATGCCGCAGCGGAATTGGCATTTGTCGCTCCAGACATCGTGATTCCTCGTCTCCTCCAGCTCATCAGATCGGATCTCGACCCTGCTCAGCTTTCTGGCACGGGGCCCGTGGAAGCGGCGATTTTGCGGACGCCAGAGGGGACCTGCTTCGTCGATGTCCTCGCGAAGAAGACGCAAAACAGCGTTCCGAACAAGAACACTAAAGACTACGATATCTTGAAGTGGGAGCAGGAGCTCAGGGATCAACTCGAGAAGAAAAAAGGCCAGCCGCGGAAGCTCACTGCCGAAGAAAACTCCAAGGTCAACGCTCAGCTCAAGAAGGAGTCACAGATCCGGCATTCGCTCTCCGAGGTCGAAGCCAAACTCCTGCGTGCAATCGGTGTCATCAACTCCCTTGTCACAGGACCGCCCACGGATCCCATTCTTTGGCTTGGCCCGGCCCTCATGCTATTGCTCGACATCATCGAAGCTGGCGCCAGCCTCATCGTGGGAGACATCGCTGCCGCCGCTTACATTGCTTGCTCTGAGAAGGTGGCTGCAAAACTGGGAGCTTTCCGGGCCTCCATTGGTACGGCCACCCTTCGGCTGCGAGAGGTCTCACTTCCCGAGAGGTACAACGAGGAGAAGCTCGAGGATCTCGTCACCAGAGTCCTCTATCGTCTCCGCTTCGCCGGAGAGCAGAGGCCGTTTGATGCAGTTTCCCTCATCTATGCCTTACCTCTTGCCTTTGACGTCCTCCGCAAGGGCGGCGTGGGCGAGAATCTGGATGATCGGGATGCTCAGATCGTCCTCGCCATCGAGATCATTGTTTTCCATTCCGACGTTCTCGCAAATGAGGCTACTCCGCGTGCGGAGATCATATCGATGCTTATCAAAGCGATGCAGAACTACACGCAGCACTATAAGCTGATCAAGGACTGCTTCTCCGATGTTTGCCGATGCATCGCACCCAACATGAACGAGACTGAGGTCCTGGTCCTGGCCAAGGGTGCGACTGTTCCATCTGCCAGTGTCAGATCGTCGGTCTTGCAGTCGATCAGTGCCGATGTCGACATGAGCGACCTCAGCTATTCTGATCAAATATGGCTTGCGTGCCATGACGATGTTGATGAGAACAGGGAGCTGGGCAGAGACATCTGGGAGGAGAGCGGTTTTCAGCTCAGCCCCGAGGTCCCTCCCGATCTTGTCTTCTACGCCAAGTCCAAGGACAGTCAGCTCCGAAGGGCCGCGGCTCGGTCCATCTCAGAGGCCGCGAGCACTTTCCGAGAGACCATGGAATTTCTTCTCCAGAATCTCACATCTGACTACACAGAGCTTGCCAAGCCGAAAGTGCAGTTGCTTGACGAGTTTGGGATGCCCAAGAAGATGGATCTGTCTGATCCCTGGGAGGCCAGACACGGCATCGCTACAACGTTCAAGGAGCTTGCGCAGGTTTACGACAAGCAGCAGATCGACCTCCTTGTCGACTTCCTGATCCAATCTGGACCACTCGGAGACAAGAATGCTGCTGTTCGAGCCGAGATGTTGGACGCCGCCATCAAGGTCATTGATGTGCAAGGAAAGGCCATTGTCGATGAGCTGATGGCCAAATTCGAGCACGCTCTTGAACAGCCCGACAAGGACACCGAGGCTGCAGATCGCGTCAATGAAGCCGTCATCATTATGTACGGTGCCCTCGCTCGTCACCTGAAGCCCGGTGATGCCAAGATTCCCGTGGTCGTCGAACGCCTCCTATCCACCCTGAGCACCCCGTCGGAGACGGTCCAATACGCCATCGCGGAATGCCTTCCGCCGCTGATTAGGGCCTGCCCTCAAAAGTCCTCAGAATATTTCTCCCGTGTCATGGAGGCGCTGCTGAGCTCGACCAAGTATGCCACTCAGAGAGGCGCAGCCTATGGCTTGGCTGGCCTGGTCCTAGGTCGGGGCATCTCGGCTCTTCGGGAGTACCGAATCATGGTCAGCCTCAGGGGCGCCATGGAGAATAAGAAGGAGGCGCATCAGAGAGAGGCTGCTCTTCTGGCCTTCGAGCTCCTGTCGACGATGCTTGGCAGACTCTTCGAGCCATACGTGATCCAGATCGTTGAGCAGCTTCTCAGCGGCTTCGGCGACTCCAATGCTGATGTGCGAGATGCCTGTCTCGCATCGGCAAAGGCCTGCTTCGCCAAATTGAGCTCCTATGGTGTCAAAAAGATTATGCCGACTCTGCTGGACGGACTTGACGATCAGCAGTGGCGAAGCAAGCGGGGTGCTTGCGATCTTCTGGGCGCCATGGCTTACCTCGACCCCAACCAGCTCGCGAACAGCCTGCCTGATATCATCCCTCCACTGACCGGCGTCTTGAACGACAGTCACAAAGAGGTCCGAGCGGCCGCCAATCGAAGCTTGAAAAGATTCGGAGAGGTCATCAACAATCCTGAGATCAAGAGCTTGGTCGACATCATCCTGAAGGCCCTCAGCGACCCCACCAAATACACTGACGAGGCGCTGGACTCGTTGATCAAGGTCCAATTTGTGCACTATCTCGATGCCCCTTCTCTCGCATTGGTTACCCGCATCTTGCAGCGCGGCCTGGACGATCGCTCCAACACAAAGCGCAAGGCAGCTCAAGTCATCGGAAGCTTGGCCCATTTGACAGAGAAGAAGGACATTCTCACCCATCTTCCTATACTCGTCTCGGGTCTCAAGGTCGCGGCAGTAGATCCTGTGCCAACGACCCGCGCCACCGCCTCGAGGGCTTTGGGTTCCCTGGTTGAGAAGCTTGGAGAGGATGCCCTGCCAGACCTGATTCCGGGTCTCATGCAGACTCTCAAATCCGACAGCGGGGCGGGCGATCGTCTAGGATCGGCTCAGGCTCTGAGCGAGGTCCTCGCCGGTCTGGGAACCACGAGACTCGAGGAGACTCTGCCCACAATTCTATCCAATGTCGGCTCCTCGAAACCTGCGGTCCGCGAGGGCTTTATGTCGCTGTTCATCTTCCTGCCTGTCTGCTTCGGCAACAGCTTCGCCAACTACCTAGGCCGTATTATCCCCCCAATTCTTGCGGGATTGGCTGATGACGTGGAGTCCATTCGCGAGACGGCACTCCGCGCCGGTCGCCTTCTCGTCAAGAATTTTGCCATCAGGGCCGTCGATCTTTTGCTGCCTGAACTCGAGCGCGGTCTCGTCGATGATGGTTACAGGATTCGTCTGAGCTCGGTCGAGCTGGTGGGAGACTTGCTCTTCAATCTAACGGGTGTCAAGGTGACCGACGAGCAAGTGGATGAGGACGATGATGCCACCAAGGAGGCCAGTGCCTCGTTGAAGGAAGTCCTCGGCGAGGAGAAGAGGAACAAGATCCTCTCGGCGCTCTACATCTGCCGTTGTGACACCGCCGGTGCTGTGCGCTCCGCTGCCATCTCTGTCTGGAAGGCTTTGGTTCACAGCCCGAGGACTCTCAAGGAGCTGGTGCCTACACTCACTCAGTTGCTGATCCGGCGACTGGGGAGCTCGAACATGGAGCACAAGATCATCGCCAGCAATGCCTTGGGCGAGTTGATCCGGAAGGCAGGCGACGGCGTCCTCACAAGCCTCCTGCCCACGCTCGAGGAAGGCCTCCAGACTTCGACAGACGGAGATGCCAAGCAAGGCATTTGTCTGGCGCTCCGCGAGCTCATTTCCTCTGCTTCGACAGAGTCTCTCGAGGATCATGAGAAGACTCTTATCTCTGTCGTCCGCACTGCTCTAACGGACTCTGATGAAGAGGTTCGAGAAGCAGCCGCCGAGGCATTTGACTCTCTGCAGCAGATCTTCGGCAAGCGCGCCGTCGACCAGGTCCTCCCATTTCTCCTCAATCTTCTCCGATCCGAGGATGATGCAGAGAACGCTCTTTCGGCCCTCCTCACGCTGCTCACGGAGACCACGCGCTGCAACATCATCTTGCCGAACCTTATCCCGACTCTCACAACACCTCCTATTTCTGCCTTCGATGCCAAGGCTCTGGCGTCTTTGTCCAAGGTTGCCGGCCCTGCCATGAACAGGCGTTTGCCCGGAATCATCAACTCCCTCATGGACAACCAGATCAACTGCGAACAGGACGACTTGCGAGCAGAGCTGACGGCATCGTTTGACACGGTCATTCAGTCGATCGACGAGTACGATGGTCTAAACACGGTCATGAACATTCTTCTAGCCCTCCTCAAACACGAAGATCACCGACGAAGGGCTGCGACAGCCCGCCACCTGGCCAATTTCTTCTCCACTTCGGATGTCGACTACTCCCGGTACAACCAGGACATCATTCGATCACTGCTCAATTCGTTCGATGACGGCGACATGGAAGTGGTGAAGGCCTCCTGGGCCGCGCTGGACTCCTTCACCAAGCAGTTGAGGAAGGAAGAAATGGAGTCACTCGTTGTGTCAACCAGGCAGACCCTCCAGCGCGTTGGAGTGGCCGGCGCGAACCTCAGGGGCTTCGAGCTTCCCAAGGGAATCAACGCCATTTTGCCAATCTTCCTGCAAGGCTTGATGAACGGAACTGCCGATCAGCGAGTACAGGCGGCTCTCGGCATCTCTGATATTGTGGACAGGACGAGCGACGCATCCCTGAAGCCATTTGTCACGCAGATCACTGGCCCTTTAATTCGTGTGGTGTCTGAGCGGGCCACTGAGGTCAAGTCTGCCATCTTGCTGACTCTGAACAGCCTGTTGGAGAAGATGCCCATCGCGCTGAAGCCGTTCTTGCCTCAACTGCAGAGGACGTTTGCCAAGTCGCTGGCCGATTCTTCAAGTGATGTTCTCAGGTCGAGAGCGGCGAAGGCTCTCGGCACCTTGATCAAGTACACACCTCGAATTGACCCTCTAATCGCAGAGCTGGTCACGGGATCCAAGACGTCCGATGCCGGGGTGAGGACGGCGATGCTCAAGGCATTGTACGAAGTCATCAGCAAGGCTGGCGCGAACATGGGAGAGAGTTCCCGGTCTGCCGTGCTGTCCCTCATCGACACAGATTCGAACGACAAGGGCAGTGAGATGATGATGACCAATGCCAGGCTTCTGGGGGCCTTGCTCAAGAACGTCCCCGAGGAGACAGCGACGAATTTGTTGAAGACGAGAGTACTCTCTGCCCAGCTCAGTGTCCCCTCTGCACTCTCCCTGAACTCGATTCTCGTCGAGTCGCCCGAGATCCTGCCCCATAGTGTCTTGACCGACGACTTGCCCGATCTTCTCCGCCAGGGAATGGTCGACTCCAATGTAAGTACACATACTCACACCTTCTACAAATTATATCATCCCTGTATCAGGATGGGAGTCTCACAACTTATCTCAGGTGGAAATCGCCGACAACTGCATCTTGGCCACTGGCAAGCTCTTGTTATCCAACAATCTCAAGGCCTTCGACAGCGTCAAGAGACTGATCGATTCTCTGGCGGCGCTTATCCAGCCCGGTAACCCGACCTACTCCAGACGAATAGCGCTCGTCATCATTCGAACCTTGAGCCGGAAGAACATGGAGATGGTGCGACCCCACGTGGCGAACCTGGCCCCGCCAATCTTTGCCAGTGTGCGGGATCCCATAATTCCTGTGAAGCTCGCTGCAGAGGCGGCGTTCGTCGAGCTCTTTAGCGTGGCAGACGAGGAGAACAGAGTATTCGACAAATACATGGCTGGGCCGGGCAATGACCTCCCCCCAACGACCAAGAGGAGCATGGGCGACTATTTCAAGCGAGTCGCCATTAGGTTGGGACAGCAAGCGCGCGAGCGACGGGAGGCCGAGGGCGGCCAAGGAGGACTGGGCTTGTCCAACGATGAGGTTGAGGATGAGCGGGAGATCTGGAGTGTGGGCAAGGTGGATATTACTGGAGGCGAGCTCTTTGTGTGATCCGCACATGGCACGAAACTCATTGCCTACTGCCATTTCACCGAAGAGTGATGGGTATCATGACCTATGTAAATGGATAAGGGCGGTGTTGTGAAAATAGGAGCTGGTGGCATTTGGTTGATACCTAAGGGGAATTGGTAGGGACGAGAGGCCTGTTCAGGGGCTGCCACACATGCTTGGGTCGAGGACTCAGCATACATACGGAGTACAGTGCAATGAAGCAGCCTCCTGCAGGAGCGCAGGGCGCACGGTCAGGTTCTCCAGTCGCCCAGTAGCATATCCGAGTGCCGCCCGCATCACCACTCAACATCAAGAACGGGATCAGACCGTCTAGCAAGGCGGACTATAGTGGCAAGATGGATCAATGACTTCATGATCAAATCGCCGCTGCGCCAAGCAAGCTCAATGGCAGCGCAACGGTGGCTTAGCAATTGACTTGCTGAGTCGCCATTTACTCGTACATTGACTGGATCATTTGGCGATAAAGACGATTGTCAGCCAGGCTTAAGAGGCACTGACGGCTACTAGTATCACCACGTGACCAAGGACAGAGCGCGGAAATAGATACTCCGTACCTCGATCAAGGTTGCAGCCACGGCGCAATCTCAGGTAGACCGACCGGAGCCCTCGCTTAGCCTGAAATTTCAGGATCTAGTGCACGTGAACCCACAAACTCGGGGCGGAAAGTGTGCGGTCAGAGAAATTCTAGCCACCCCAAACCCCTCCCCGAATTTTAATCACCCTCAATCTCCATCGAGGAACGGCCGTCACCACCCAGGCATATTCAAGATGTAAGTTTCACAGGACTTGCGGCCGCGATGCTGCTTTCGAGACACGAAATTTTCAGTCGAAATGGAGACGGCGGACGAAAGATCACGACGCGGCGTGCAATGGCGATGACGGAACGAGCAGTATGGGGTGGATGGCGTGTGCCGCCACCCACCTTGGGAACGCGAGATGGGAAATGCTAAGAGGTCGTGTTCCTGCATCAATAGGGCCAACCTGCGAACTCAGAAGCGTCTCGCCGCGTCGGTCATCGGCTGCGGCAAGCGCAAGATCTGGCTCGACCCCAACGAGCAGAGCGAAATCTCCAACGCCAACTCCCGTCAGACGATCCGAAAGCTTGTCGCCGATGGCCTCATCATCCGAAAGCCTGTGACGATGCACTCGCGGTCTCGCGCCCGTGAGCTCAACCTCGCCCGAAGAGAGGGTCGTCACCGTGGCTTCGGTAAGCGAAAGGGTACCGCCGACGCCCGTATGCCCAGCCAGGTCCTATGGATGCGCCGCCTCCGAGTCCTCCGCCGCCTCCTCGTCAAGTACCGCGCCAGCGGCAAGATCGATAAGCACCTCTACCACGAGCTGTACCACCTCAGCAAGGGTAACACATTCAAGCACAAGCGCGCCCTGGTCGAGCACGTAAGTTTGCGATATTTCTCTTGTTTCCGTTTTCTCCGCCTTTTCGCTCCTCGTCCGCTGCCGTTGGGAAGGCACGCGCGGATTTCCAGGAGGAACAAGGGGGAGCCAAAGAAAGAAGGGGCTGTAGGCGGCCTTGAGGCAATGACTAATCCGACTCATCGCATGCAGATCCACCGCGCCAAGGCCGAGAAGGCTCGTGAGAAGGCGCTCAAGGACGAGATGGACGCCAAGCGTGCGAAGACCAAGGCTGCTCGTGAGCGCAAGCTTGAGAGGTCGGCGGCCAAGCGGAATGCCCTGCTCGCGGACGATGCTGAATGAGCCGACCTCGAAAAAAGGAAACGCGAATGGGTGAAGGGGGCTGCATACGGAGTCTACGGGTCGGGTTTTTCCTTACGCCCTACTGGTATTTCAGTCGTACCGGCAGGGATTCTGGCATGTAGCATTGAAATTGAAAATGGATTTGACGATGCTCAGACATGGTAAATTTCATACCTGCTGCAACGTCCAAGGCAGGTTGGGCAGGGAGACAAAAGAGGGGGACAGGATCCAAGATTCCCACAAGCAATCACCAAGCCGACGACTCTCTTCTGGAGCATGGGGATGCTCCCTCTCCGTCATTTTTTTCCTACAGAGCCTTGCAATCGAGACGCCGGGCGAGCGCCAAGTCTTCCAGTCGTCCTCTTTCGTCGATTCCATTGTCGGCAGGGACCGGCAAATCACGCTCGGGCGGGAGGTTTGCAGGGCACCGCTGCAGGGACAAGGGGCAATTATTCGGGATCTGGCGCGAGAGAGGAGCTCGACAGCATGGGGGAGACGCGAAAAGACAAAGTGTCGTCCTAATGATGCAAATACTTCTTCTAGACTGTCTGGAAATAACAAGGCCTGTGATCGCGAGAGCTTGTACGAGTATGAATCGACTCATTGATCCTTCGAGGTAGAGCTCCCTGAAGCGTATCACGGACGATGTTTGAACAAGCGCTGGACGCGCGGTCTTGACGCCTTGACGATATCCAATTGTTTGCATAAGATCCTTAATGCAAGATATGAGCTCAAAATGCAATAGATCGTCATCGATCATCAACTCCGTGAGAAGGGTGGAATGTGCATCCTAAAAACCGGATCAACTAAGGATTGGATCAGATCCTTCAAATTGCCTCCTAAAAGGTGGTAAGATGCGCCGAGGCATATCATCAGGCTCCCACCGAAGCGGAAATCCAATATGCTATCTTTGCGGTCTCCTCACGCCCAATTTAGTTGATGAAGGAGAGAGGAAAGAAGAAAAGAGAGAGGAAAAGTTAGCAAATGGGTCGCGGATATTAATACTCTGCGGAATTTGGGGATGACAGGGGCTGAAGGTGGAGAGGAAAAACGTTACGGCGGCCATAGGGCTTCACTACTGATACTACGGAGTACTACTACAAGTGATTGCCGCGCCATACAGCGCGGCAAAAGTCGCAAGCAAAGCACCAGGCCCCCCCCCCCCTCTACTGCCCCACAGCAACTTTGACAGACTAATTAGAGACCGGCATAACTTTTTTCTAGAGCTAATAAGAGGCCTAGAAAAGAGATTGTAGCGCAGAAGTGTGGTGGCGGTGCGCTAAATTCTCTAATAATAAAGCAAAGCCTCGGCTTCGTAAAAGCTACGCTTACTCCGCTATCTTGGCTTTGCTTGACTACTCCGAACTACGACTAATACTAGGTACCTACCTAGTAGTACTTAGTACTACCTGTAGGCACTGGTACAGGTGCAGGAACGTACCGTGCCTTGACGATGGAGTACTCCGTTCTCGTATGTACAGTACTAACCTTGTTTGTTTTAAAAAATCGGGTCTTTGTGTATGTACTAGGCTAGGGTTAGCACTAATTAGAGAAGTATACGTTAATTGTACTAAGATATACAATTACTAAGAAAACGCTAAAAATATAGCTAAAAACAAAGGTTTAATAGTAACTTAACGTCTCCTTAGTACTACGGAGTAAGTATATCCCTTTTATGCTATAATAATAGCCTTAATATAACTAAGCATAAAGTAAATTAATTTTTAAAGGAACTTCTTAAGGATAGCTTCTTATGCTTCTTTTACGATCTTATATAGCGCTTTGCCTATAAGCCTTATAAGATACATTAAATAGATCTATCTTTTTATTTAGTACTATATATACTTAATAGTATTAAGATTAAAGCTATATAAAGGCTACTAAGCTACTTACTAAGCCTTAAGGAATATTATAGGAATAGCTTTGCGTATAGCTTTAGCTATGTATACTAGTATATTATCTTACTAAATCCTAAAGTTTTTATTTTTTTCTTAGAAAGCGTATAGTAGTAAAAAGATCTATTAATAGTATATTATAGAGTTAATTATGCCTTAAGCATTCTTCTAAACAATGTATATGCTTTTTTAAGAGCTTATAAAATATCCCTAAAATATCTATCTATTTACTTTTATTTTTAGTAAGTTAAATTAATTAAGATTCTTACTTTTATAATATTAAAAAAGCTTAAAAATGCTATATAAAAAGAAGGAGTAATAACTAATGTACTATTAAAGATCGTATCCTATTAATAGCTTAAGGATTAACCTTTTAGCTAAGTCTTATTAAACTAAATTTAGTATTCTTAATTAAAAGCAGTAAAGCTTTACTACTTAAGAGTAAATTAAAGTCTTTTTTTTTAATTAACTTTACTTAGAAGTTATTAATACAGCTAAAGATAATAAGAAGCTTTAAGGTTAGCAAAGGCCTTACGGATAGCTTTAGTAAAGTATTTTATTAGCATAAGAAGCTTACTTTTTGTAAAAGGTAGAGCACTCTAACTAGGAACACCTGTATCTCTATTAGTAATAAGGGTACAGTAACAAAAGGTATACTACAAAAGAGCCTTATTTTGTAGCTATCTAGTGTATAACTAGCTTATTAATTAGATATAAAATAGAGAAGATATAAAGGAGTGTTTAAGAGTAATAATAAAGTAGTTTTTAAGAAATTATAAGATTAAGTAAAAAGATATAAAGAAAAGAGATAAACCGTTAGATAGAACCTTAGGAGAGCTTTTAAATAATATATAAATTATTAAATTAAAGGAGTAGGAGAGACTGTAAAGTATAAAGAAAAAAAAGAGGAAAAGAAAAGGAAAGGTAAGGGGTATATATAAACGAAATCTCTTAGAATTTTAGATACTTTAATCTTACTAAATTCTAGTAAAGATCCCTTACTAATAAAGTATTATTATAACTAATGCTTAGTAGTAAAGAGTTATTAAAGGTCTTAACTAATTTCTAAAACATACTATAAGCACTAAGGGTCTTCGCAGCCTCTGTTAGCCCCTGTTAGCTTATAGGGCTACGCTAGCTACCCTAGACTATACACTAGGCCCTAGTACCCTTAACGAGCTACGCTAGGCCCGATTAGGCACCGGGAGAGTGTACGTACCGAAGGTACGTATAGCCCCTTTACCTTCTATACTAATACGGGCAGGCGTTAGTAATGCCTTCCTAGGGAATTTACTAAAGACTATTATTATAATGTAGGTATGCTAATTGCTTAAGTAAAAATCTATACTTTCTTTTATTTTTAACTGTTCTTATAAGCTATTTATATATATAATCTCTTATAGTAATTTCCTTAGGATTTTACTATTAAGCTTTTAAGGGAAATCTTAGGAAAGTAGCTAAGGGAAATCTTAGGGAAGTAGCTAAAGGAAATCTTAGGGAATTTACTAAGATAGTCCTAAGGGAAATCCTTAGGAATTCCCTAAGGAGGCATACTATATTAAGTACTAAGGAATAAGGAAAAAAGGGTAGCGTCTTTAGTGCTATATAAGGGAAAGGCTAAGGCTAACAATAAGGAGATACGTAAAAAAGTAGCAATATTATAGTACCGTTAAGCAATTAAGATATAAGCAACGTTAAGTTAAGGTCTTGTTTTTTCCCTTAAGAATATAGCTTACTACTATAAATATAATAAAGCATAGTAACGTTAAGTTGTTAAAAAGAAGAAAGGTTAAGAAAGCTAACGTTAAGTTAAGCTTATAAGGCAGAAGGGTAGGTATAAAGCTTTTTTCTTTTTTTTTTAGGTTTTTTTATTTTCTTTATAGTAAATAGAAAGAATAAATAAGTGTTTTTTTATAAAGTTTTTCTTTTTTTAGTCTAAGAAAGCAAAAAAAGATAAAAGAAAGATAAAGGAAAGGGTAAGGTTATTGTTTTTTTTTTATATTTTTCTTTTTTCTTTTAATTAAGCTTATAATAAAAGTAGGTCTTTTTTTTTTTTTAGATACTAAAGACAATAAGAAGAAAGGAAAAGGAAGGAAGAAAAAGAAGGATAGAGAAGGAAATAAATAAAGGAAAAAAAAAAAAGGAAAAAAGAAAAAAAAAAAGAAAAAAAGGAGCTAGCTTATACTACTTTTTATTATTAAAGGAGTTACTATCGTTAATAGGCAGCGCTAGCTTTTGTTGTTGCTGCTGCTAACTAGACTAGGTTTGCTAGTCTTAAGCTTGCTTTTCTTTTTTTTGCTCTTTTTTTTCTTTTTATAAACTTAAGCAAGAAACTTAGCTTTATTTACTTATTTATATAACATAAGATTATTATTATTACTAGCTAAGATTAATTTACTATCTTTATTAATTAATATATAAAGGATAGTATTTAAGAGAATGTTTAACTATATATCCTTAAGGTTAAATAAAAGCAAGGTAGTACGTAAGGTTTACCTATTAGTGTTAAAGCTAGCTATAATTTTAAGAATATAGGTACTAAGGTCTTTGTCCTTACTAAGGCAGCTACTGTTAATGCTTTTCTTTGTAATAGTATAGACTAAGGTAGTACCTAAGGGTAGTAGTATAACTAAGTAAAATATTAAAAGTACTATACTATAAAAAATACTAAGCATCTATATAAAGGTTATAAAGGTTTAGTCCTTAAGCTTCTTAACTACTTTATTATACTACTTAATAAGTAGAGTAGCTATTTACTAGTAAAAGAGTAAAAAAGCGTTATTGCTAATATAGATAGTAAAGAAAGCGTACTTAACGCCTTTAACTATAATTATATCTTTAAGCTTAGCTATTTTACTAAAGATTTTTACTATTTTATTAGTATTTTTCTTTAAACTCTTAGTAAGCGCCTTTAAGAAACAGCTTTACTTACTAGTAGTAAAGGTAATAGTAGTTAGCGCTAAGCATAAGCAATATAGTAGGGTAGTAAAGAAGCTAGTATAGATTAAGAGGCTTATAGTATTATTAACTAGGCGTATCTAAGAGAAAATTAAGCTAGTAGAAGCAAAAGCTATCTTATTAGCTAGCTCTTTAAACTATTAAACGTACTTAAGTATACTATTAATACCTTTAACCTTTTTTACTAAGTCTTTAGTAAAAGCGCTTAGATCTTTACTAAGGTTGTTTAAACTATAAGCTAGTAGGTTAATAGCAGCTAAAGCAATACTAGTAACGCTAAAGGCGTTATTATTATTGTCTTTAGCCTTATATACTAGGTTTTTAAGTATATCTTTAAAGGGGTTAACGTAGTTAGTAGAGCTAAAGCTAGTGCTTTAAGTAAAGCATCCTTAAGCGTTACGTATAAAAAAAGGTATCTTATTATTAAAGATAAGGTTAAAGGATAAGCTTTATTAGTAAGGTAAAAGTATACTACTAGTATAAAACGTATAATTACTATCTTTACTAACTTTATTATATTACTAGTTAAGCTTTTCTTTAGTATTAATATAATCTTAAAATTTAGTAAGCGTTTTAAGGTTTTACTAAGCTTAGTTAGTAAAGTAATTCTTAAGGTTCTTTAAGGTAAATAAGAATTAGTCTTTTTAGCTAAAAAGCTTAATAATATAAGTATACCTTTGCTATATAAAGATAAAGGGCTTATAGTAGAGATCTTTATAAATAAAGGTATAGAAGTTAGCGTTATAAAAAAGATAGAAAGAATAGTTAAACAATAGCTTAACTTAAATAGTAGTTATAAGCAATAATAAAAGAGTTAGTAAGCATTAACTAAAGTTATAAAAAAGTAGCGTTCTTTTATTCTTTTTTACTTAAGAAAAAAGATAAAAAAAAAAGAGGTTTAAGAAATAGTAGATATATAAAAAAGTTTTTTTTTTTTAAGTAAATACGTATTTATTGTTTTTTTGTTTTTTAACTTATATTTCTTCTTTTATAGCTTTAATTAAAGGGTTGCTACGTAACTAAAGTAAAAGCGTACTACTATTAAGAACGTATAGCTTTCTTTTGCCTTTACGCTCTTTACTTATTTCTTTGCTAAGATTTCTTTTAGCTTTTTTAAAACTATAGTTTTTACTAAGATTTCTTTAGCTTCTTTTACTACTACTAAGCTTTAAAGGGCGCTTACGTTAGCAAGGCGTATTAATAGCTAGGCTAGATATATCTTTAATTACGTTTTATAGTTTAAGCTCCTTTAAGCTAGTACTAAAAAGGAAAGTAATCTTTTTAAGCTATAGAGAGGCGTATTACTATAGCTATTTACTTTATTACTAAACGTTCTCTTTAATAAAGGTATTAAAGGTAGCTTTTTTTATCTTAAAGGCTTAAACTAGCTTACTAGTATTAATTACGTTTTCTTTTACTTAGCTATTATAGTAGCTTAGCTAGCCTTTTTATAAAACTAAGTATTATTTCTTTAGCTTTTTTTTTTTTTTTTAAGTAATATAAAAATCTAAAATTAACTTAACTTCTTAGGAGCTAGAAGCATTGCTGCTTAGTTAGTTTACTAATAGCTTAGTAAGGTAAAGTACTATTACTAATACTACTAGATAAACGTTTAAGGCGCCTTTTAGATTAAGGCAGTAAGCAAGACAACTTATGCGCTCTATAACCTTAAATAGCCTAGCTTATTGCTCTTAAAGCTTACTAATCTTAAGGTCTAGAACGTAATACCTTTTTCTAAGTATAAGCTATACCTAGTTACTAAGTTTAAACTCTATTAGCTAGTATTTATAGTTATACCTTACCTTTATAGCTGCTTAAGCTTATATAATACTAAGCTTAGCTTCTTCTTAAAAGAATTTAAGCTTTTCCTTAGTAGCGCTTTCTTTAAGATACCTTTAGCTATTGTTTATACGCTACTTAGTAACTAGCTTGCTTAAGGATGTTTTAATAGTAGCTATAAATAAGTTATTTATAGAAAACTATAAGGCAATAAGGTAGTTTATTTATTTTACTATTAAATTATTATATAAGAAGAATTAGAAGGTAATTTTTACTATTTAATTACGTTGTTTAGATAGCTTATTAGTTTATAGATGCTATACTATAGACATAAGAAGCTTAGTCTTATATATAGTTTATAAACTAGTTTAAAAGGTAAAGATAAACTTTTAGTCTTAGTTTAAGATAATCTTATAAGGAAGTCCTTAGTTAGCGTAAAAGAGCTTAATATATAAAGACTTTGCTTAGTCTTTAGCATAGTAATAGTTATTCCTAAGAATTAAAAGATATATCTTAAAGAACTTGTTTATTATAGTAAAGAAGCAGTTAAAGTAACTGCTTAGTAGTTTATACTATAGTAAGTTCTTAGCATTAACGATTAGTAGCTTAACTATAAAATCTATAGCAATAGTATAGAATAGTAAAGCTAAGGATTTAATTAAGAGCATTTCTTTTAAAGTTATTTAATAGTTAGTTTAGTTCTGCTAATATAACTTATAGCTATCTACTAGTTAGTTAACCTTCTTTTAAAAGCTTAGGATAGCTATAGAGGCAGCAAAGTCTTTAATTAGCTATCTTTTTTTAGCGTAGAAGTACTATTTATAAGCGTTTTAGATAATCTTTTTACTATAAGATTCTAAAATATATAGTTTTTGCTTACTACTATGCTCTTATAGGTAAAGCAAGCTTTTATTATAAATAAAAGCAATGCTTAGCTTAGTATTATTGTCCTTAAGCTACTTTAAGATAGTTTTTTACTTTATATTATCTTAGTATTTATTTATAATCCTTTCTTATAAGTCTAAGATAAGGTAGGTTTTAGTTAAAGCGTAGATATAGTTTTTTAAAGCTTTATCTTTTTATACTTATTTAAGCTTTAATTCTTTGCTATTATAAAAGGTTTTAGCTTTATTAGTAAGTAGTTAAGATATAGTATTAATAACTAAGTTCTTTGCTCTTAAGATATAGTAAACCTTAAGATTAAACTAGCTAAGCTACTATAAAGCAGTAATTAAGTAGTTATTAATTTAAGTAGTAGTAAAAACAAAGGATTTTTATTAAATAATGTTATATGTTGCTATATAATTAGTTAAGACAATAGTTAAGCTACTATAAGTTAACTAGATTAAAGTTTACGCTTTCTTTGTTACTTAAACAAAGGTAGCAACCTTTATCTCTATTAGCTAGTAGTTTATTTCTATAACGTTAAAGCTTTAGCTAAAGAATATAATTAGTTATACTATAGCTAATAGAATATAGCTTTTTAGATTATATAAGAATTCCTTAGTTAGGTAGAATAACATTATACTTATACTAAACTTTTATAACGTATTAATTTAAATAAATAGCTTTTTATTAAGGTTAAAATAGTATTTCTTTTTTACGTTAATTAAAGCTTTAGTAACGTTTTAAAAGCTAGTAAGCTTTTCTTTAGTAAGTATAAAGTTTATATGCTTTATGTACCTATGTCTCTTAGCGCTAGTAAGCATCTTATTATTATCCTTTCTTTTTATTAATAGCTATATCTTTTACGTCTATAAGGAGGTAATCTTAGTAGTAAACTATAAAATAAGATACTAAAGCTAACTAACTATACTAATTTACTTTTTAAGGTATATAAAGGTATCTAGAAATCGAATTTTACGTAAAGCTTTAATCCTTAATTTAGTATTTATTAGCCTTATAGAGTTAATATAGAAGCTAAGGAGCTAGACTAAGGGATATTTAAGAAAGAACTTTGCTAGTAATAAGGCAATGTTTTGCTTAAAGAAGAGTTAGAATATAGCAGTTAGATGCTTTTAGTAGCTAGCTATATTATTAAAAAAGATAATAATATTATTAATAAACATAGTAGTAAAGTGTTAAAAGGGGTAAAAGATCTTATTTATAAACTGCTAAGCATATGCTAGTAAGTTATAAAAGCTTATTAGCGCTACCTTAAAGCGCTTAAAGCCTTAGTAGCTAACTATAGTAAAGTAGTTATAGTATACTAAGTATACTAAGAACTAGTAAAAGAAAGATTTAGCGTTAATAGTACTAATAAAGGTTTTCCCCCTTAAGTAAGCAATTATTTCTTCTTATAAAGGCATAAGATAAGCGTTTAGTAAGGCAACGCTGTTAAGGTTATAGAGGTCTATAATAACCTATCCCTTTTGCTTACTGTTAACTATTCTTTAGATAATAAACACTAAGCTAGCGAATAAGGATAGTTTTTTTACGAATTTAAAATAGCTTTTTTAGTATAGCTTATTAAACGTTTTATTAATAAACTACTTATCCTTAGTTCTTACTAAGTACGCTTATAAAAATACTTTAGCGTTTTACTAGTTGTTAGCAAGAAAGGCTTATAAGAAGTTGTTCTTTAGTATATAAATATTACTATAGTTTTTTTAAATCTTTAAGAATAATTTTATAATTTTTTAAAAGACTTAGGCTATAGCTAGCTAAAGTATATAGATTTTAACTCTATGCTTAGTTACTGTTTTAGATACGTTCTTTAGTTAAAAGATTCTAAGGCGCTAGTATACGTTAACGTCCTTTAGAGGGGTTTTAGTCTTATTATTAGATCTTTTAGTTGCTCTTATTAATAATATTTTACTTTTAGTTAGTAGAATACTTAAGTCTTTGTTTATTATAAAAGCATTATTTTATATTATTATATTATTTATATACATAAAGACTTTAATATGCTTATCTTTTTAGATATAGATTAGTTTAAAGCTTAAGTTAAAGGTAAGCAGCTAAGATAGCTTATAGCTAACTATAGCTAGTAGTAAGGCATAGTAAAGTATAAAGAAAAGATCTTTTCTATAGAGAATAAGATAGTAATCTATAGCTAGGAAATATAGTAGACTAGGTAGTATAATAGCTGCTTAGTAAGCATATATAAAGCAGTAAACTTATAAGCTATAGTTTTTAATTTATATAAGAACGTAAAGTTCTTATATAGCGCTAATAATAATCTTTGCTTATAAGTTAATAACGTTAACTAAATAAGGTATATTAAATTCTTATTTAAGGAAAAGACTAGTAAATAGCTAGCTAATAACCTATGCTAATACATAGACCTCTGTAGTTTAAAGCTAGCTATTAATAGTTCTAGGAATCTATACTATAAATTTTACTTATTTAAGCGTTCTTAAATTACTAATGCTACTAAGCTATACTATCTTACTTTAGTTTATGCTAACTTATATAAAAAAGTTAAGCTAGTCTTTTTAAATAACTAAGCAGCTAGCTTTACTATTAACGTAAGCTAACCGTTAACAACTAAGGCTTGCTTTCCTATATACTAATATTTAAGCGTATATAAAGCTAAAGGGCTAATAAGGCTTAGCTAAAAGCTCTATTAACGTAGCAAAGATAATTAGCTTATCCTTTATAGTAGTAAAAGTAGTATTATTAAAGATAGTAGTTTAGTAATATACTAAGGGATAGTGCTCTTGCTTATCTTAAGGGATAACTAAGCTATAGCTTAAGCATAGGATACTATAAAGCTATCTTAGTAAAAGGTTTAAGATAAAAAAGATATTATTAAATAATTTATTAGCTAGTTCTTGCTTTAAGTTTTTATTGTTATTGTTAGTTTTAGCTATAGCTTTATAAAAGCTAGCTATTTCTTCCTTTAAGAAGGTATATATTTTATTCTTATTAAGCGTTAAACAAAAGATTAAGTACTAGCTTTCTTTAGCAACGTTAACCTTACTTAAGCTTTTATTCTATAGCTTATTTATCTAGTCTTAGTTATAGTTAAGATTACCTTATAGTCTTTATCTTAGGTAGGTTAACCTAGATAGCTCTTTAGTTAGTTAGTCTTATTTAGCTAAGAATCCCTTTTTTTAGCTACTATCTCCTTTAATTTAAACGTATTAGCGCTAGTTTTCTTTAATATAGTAAGTATAAATATTTAAGAATATTCTTTTATACTTAAAGATTTATTTATTAATATCCTTAGTAAAGGTAAGTAAGTAGAAAACCTTTTTAAAGTATTAATTTAGTTTTTAATAAAAGATTTTAGCTAAATAGATTTTATTATAGCTAGTAGCCTTAGCTTTATAGTAGACGTAAAAGACCTAGTTATATAAGTTCTTTTTATTAATAATATCTTAGATAAAGAAAGCTTTTTACTTAAGAGTAGTAAGCGTAGCTTTTATAGTAATCTTAAAGTAAGTTTAAAGTAAAGTATACTAGCTAAAAAAGCTTATATATAGATTCTATAAGCTAGCGTAGGTATTATCGCTAAGGTTACTAAAGTACTAGTTAAAAGCTACTTTAAGGAGCAGCGTTAGTATATTAACTAGTAAGAGCTTAGTATAAGTAGGACTACGTTGCTTATATTACTATAGTACGTTAATAAAGCGTTTAGCGCTTTTTTAAACTAGTATCTTAGCGTTTCTTTTAATGTTATTAAAGCTTAGGTTTATTAGTTTAATAAGGTTAAACTTACTAATTTCTTTTAAGCTAAAGTATAAAAAGTAGTCTTAATTACTGCTTTTAGTATAACCTACTTTATTATACTTATTAAGTAAGGTAAACGTTAGCTTATATAAAAGGTAGACTAGTATATCTTAAGCATCTACGTTTAATAGTATAAACTAGTTTTTATTTAGTACTAAGTTATTATTATTATCTTCTATATTAAAGGGATCTTAGATAGATTTAGAGCTAAAAGGAAGCAAAAGGTTAACTAAAGTAGTTAACTTTCTTAAGTCTTTGCTACTACTAGGCTTAGCTGTCTTAATAGTTAGTAGTTCTAGGCTAGCTAGACCTATACTAAGGTCCTGCTTGCTTAGTAGTATAGGCTAGCTTTTAGAGTTGCTAAATAGCTAGCTTAGGTTATAGGCAAAGAGTATCTGTTTAACGTCTTAGTTTAGCTAAGCAAAGCTCTTTTTTTTTCTTTTTTTTATAGTACTAATAAGGTACTTTAATTAAAGAGCTCTTAGTAGCTTAGTGTTTATTGCTTATTATAAGGTTTAAAATATATTACTAATTTTATTAGATAAGAACTAGCGTTAAGTATTAAGTATACTTTCCTTAAATTTTATTTTAATAAGGGTCTTTAGCTAACTAAGATTAAAGGAAAGTAGTACGCTGTTTAAGAAGTAACCTAAAACCTTAACTAATAATTCCTTTGTTTTAAAGAAGCTTAGCTAAGAACGCTATAGGTAGTATAGTACGCTAAGTACCCTTAGGTTATTATATACTAGGTGCTTAGTGTTATAGGAAAAGTACCTTAGCTAGTTAAATAGCTTATTCTTGTTCTTTAAATACTTAAGCAAGTACTACTTTATAAAGCTTTTATAAATGTTTTTTAAGTTAAAGAAAGAGTTAAGAAGCTATAAAGGATAGTATACGTTAAAATAATAAGCTTTAATACCTTTAAATAGGTATTTATCCTTAAAGATGTTAATAAGGTAGGCTTCTTCCTTATAAGTAAGTTACTTATTGTTAAGGTTATCTATTATAATTTAGCTAAAAAAGCTCTTAATCTTTAGCATAAGCTCCTAAGCTAAAAAGAGCCTTCTAAAGAAGAAGAAGTTTATAAATTAGAACTTAGTAAAATCTATAGTATTGCTACTAAATAATATAAGTAGGCGTTAGTAATGCTTTCTTAAGGAATTTACTAAAGACTATTATTATAATATAAGTATGCTAATTACTTAAGTAAAAATCTATACCTTTTTTTATTTTTAACTATTCTTATAAGCTATCTATATATATAATCTCTTATAGTAATTTCCTTAGGATTTTACTATTAAGCTTCTAAGGGAAATCCTAAGGAAGTAGCTAAAGGAAATCCTAGGGAAGCGGCTAGGGGAAATCCTAGGGAATTTACTAGGATAGTCCTAAGGGAAATCCCTAGGAATTCCCTAGGGAGGTATACCGTATTATATACCTTATTATATAATACAAGTACCTTATAAATATATATATAAATATACCGTTAAAAAGCTAAAACTTTTAGCTTTTAAATAGCTTATTTATGTCTTTATAGTGTAACTATAGCGCGAGTTATTAGCGAGTGTTTGTATAGTTTCTTATACTTATACTTTTTAACTGCTTTACTATATAGTATCTTTTTATACTATAAGGGGTTTATATAGCTTTCTTTATAATGTCTTAGACCTTATTTAGCATAATAGATAGGCAGCTATACTAGTAATAGCTAGGCTTAGCCTTAGCTTAGATTATATAGACAACCTAGTTTCTTATAACGTTAAAGGCAGCAGTAATATTAAAAATAGCTATTTTTGTGTCTTTATAGAAGGTTTTTATGTAAATTTGCTGCTTATAAGTTATTAAGGAGCTTTAAGCAGTTAAAGCAGCTACCTTATTGTCCTTAGAGATAGTTAATAATAACTTCTTTTAGATAAAGGAGAAGGAGGAAATACTAATCTTATAAAGCTTAGAAGGACAAAGGAAAGGGCAAGGTTTAAAGGTTAATTAGCTTTGCTTTTAGTGTAATAAGCTTAAAGCTATTGTTACTTTTATTGCTTTTGTTACTAAAGGTAAAAGGCTTAAGGGGCTTAAGGATAAGAGCAGCGGCGTTATTAAAGGAAAGAGGAAATAAGAAGCTATAAGACTTATAAACGTTATTAATAGTAGCAGTAAGCAGGTTATATAACGTAGGCGATAGTAGCTATACCTTATTATAGTTATCTAAGGAGTTACTCTAAGGTATCTCGTTAGCCCTTAAGTAAAGAAAATAAGGTAATATAACCTATAGAAACATCTAATAGGTTAAGGAACTTATACTTATACGCGTAAAGATTAGCTAGTAATACGTAGTAGTAAGTAGTACGTAGAAAGGGTAAGCTATTTATAATATAGTAATATAAAAATAAGTATATAAAATAAAAAATATATATAGAAGTAAAGAGAAGAAGTAGATAGTAAAAAAAAACTTTTTAAATTAAAGAATAGGACTAAAATATATAATATATACCTTAAAAAAACTCGTTAAGTATTAATTTAAGCCTTAAAACCTCATTTCTAGCTTCTTTTCTAGTATTTAGATATATTATAGTTAAGAAATTAATTAATATATATTAATATATTACTTATTAATCCTTTAATTAACTTTAAGATATCGTAAAAGCTACCTATAAAAACGTTAATTTAATAGTATATAATATACGAAATACAGCGTAACTTTGGATTCGACTAAAGTTACGAGGGTCCTAGTACTTTAATGAAATAAACAGGGTTAGTACTCCGTACTGTACTCGTACTCGCAGGAACAGGTGCGAGATGCTGAGGAATCCCTGTCCGCGACTCGTGCTTAACGGATTGCGTGTACGAGGACTCTGTACCGGGACTGCAAAAAGTGCGGGGGTTGTGGAAGCCGGTAGCGTTCTGGACCTGCAAGACGTGCACCTTGTGGCATGCAGAGAAGAGGGTCGGTTCGAGCAATTCTGCGGTCGAGACAGACCAAATCGGGGCCTCGAGCTGCGGGGGTTCTTGGTCGAAGTTAGAATGTCTCGTCCATCCCTGATCGAGTCCACGTTTGAGTCCACGAACGTGAAGTCTCAATTGCTTGTCCTGAAGAAGTTGAAGAGTACTAGGAGCCATCGAAAGCGCCAGGTTATTCTAGGACTTCGTACGACTGACTTCAGCTCCAGATAGGATGTGCCGAGGAAGTTGCGTTCAATAACAACTTGAACTTGAAGGTAATCCATATATCTGCTCCTGCCATCTCAGAGGTCGGACGCGAGATCGTTATCGGCAGAGGTACTCCGTCAAAGGGCAAGCACTAGCGGTACTCCGTACTCCGTACGGAAGACCTTGCTCATTCCTCGGCGCTGTGGGCAACGACCACAACCACATTTCTCAGCAGCCGGTGAAGGGCACCGATCTCTGCCGCTTGACTGCATCACTTCTCATCCGTTCATCTACCCATTGCGTTCCCAACTGATCGACGAAATGTTGATCCGCCGCGCGTGCGCCGCCCCCCGGGGCTCGATGCCACTGCCGCGGACCGTGATCACGTCGACGGCGAGGTTCAAGTCCTCCTTGGCTCTGGAGGGGCAGCAGCAGGTACGAGGCCGATGACACTTTCGCTCCAATGTGAAAAGATCGTCATTGCCACTGGGTTACTGACAATGTCTTGTTGCCGAGTAGTTGCTTTCTGCGCGTCTCTCCAAGGCCGACCCAGCAGTCTTTGATATCATTGAAAGGGTTTGTCACTGCTCGAGTCGGATCCCCACGACGGACATCTTCGCAGGTCAAGCTGATGTTCGCCACAGGAAAAAGATAGACAGAAGCACTTCATCAATCTCATTCCTTCGGAGAACTTCACTTCTCAAGGCGTCTTGGAGGCCCTGGGAAGCCCAATGCAGAGTCGGTATCCCACCATTGGCGGACCCCTCGTCATTTCAAGTTCATCAGGCACGCCCAGGGAGATGCTGACAAGGCCATCAATCTATGGCAGACAAGTATTCTGAGGGTTATCCTGGCGCTCGGTACTATGGTGGAAACGAGATCATCGACCAGTCTGAACGATTGTGCCAGCAACGAGCTCTGGAGGCGTTCAGCCTGGACGACATGTCATGGGGTGTCAATGTTCAAGGTCAGTCGCCTCCCTCCCTCGAAAATTCCCAAAAACCTGTCTTGCGACTTATACGCAAGGTCTTCTCTGACTCTTTCCAATAGCCCTCTCTGGTGCTCCGGCAAATCTCTATGTCTACTCTGCTCTGATGGAGACTCATGATCGACTCATGGGCCTCGACCTGCCTCATGGAGGGCACCTTTCTCACGGATATCAAACCCCGACAAAGAAGATCTCGGCCGTGTCGAAGTACTTCGAGACCGTTCCTTACAGATTGGACGAATCCACCGGCCTCATAGACTACGACAAGCTGGAGGAGCTCGCCACCCTTTATCGCCCTAAAATCATCGTCGCCGGCGCCAGCGCGTATAGCCGGCTCATCGATTACGAGCGGATTCGAAAAGTCTGTGACAAGATCAACGCATATATGGTCGCGGATATGGCCCACATATCTGGCCTCGTTGCTGCCAAGGTGATGCCAAGTCCGTTCCCATTTGCCGACATCGTCACGACAACCAGCCACAAGAGCCTCCGAGGTCCTCGCGGCGCCCTGATTTTCTTCCGCAAAGGCGTGCGGAGGCAGAACCCGAGGACGAAAGAAAACGAGATGTACGACCTCGAGGGCCCCATCAACAATTCCGTCTTTCCAGGCCATCAGGGCGGCCCTCACAACCACACCATCACAGCGCTCGCCGTCGCGCTGAAGCAGACACAGACCCCCGACTTCCGCGCCTACCAGACTCAGGTGTTGGCCAATGCCAAGGCGTTCGCCAAACGATTGGGAGAGGAGAAATCAAAAGGTGGCCTGGGTTATAGCCTGGTCAGCGGTGGCACCGACAACCATCTTGTCCTTGTCGACCTCAAGCCCCAAGGGATCGACGGAAGCCGAGTCGAGCGCGTGCTCGAGCTGGTCGGCGTCGCGTCCAACAAGAACACCGTCCCGGGCGACCGCTCGGCACTCGTGCCCGGCGGTCTCCGCATGGGCACCCCTGCCATGACCACCAGGGGCTTCAACCAGGACGACTTTGTCCGAGTAGCCGACGTGGTGGACCGTGCGGTATCCATCGCCACTCGGATCAACAAGACCACGAGGAAAGCGGCAGAAGAGCGGGGAGAGAAATTGCCCGGCAAGCTCAAGCTCTTCATGGACCACATTGGCAATGGCGAGGGTGACCCAGAGATTGTCCAGCTGAAGAGCGAGGTGCAAGACTGGGTTAGCACGTATCCGCTGCCCTGGGATTCTGCGAAGTAGTCGCCCGGCTGATGAACTTCAGAGTTGGCACCTCCTCAGATATCCTGCCGGCGGCAAAACATCGAAGCTATAGTTCGAAATATGATCTCCGGTAGCATTTCAACGTGACCAGAATGTCATGTAGATTCCTCAAGCTCGATATCAGCGACATCTTTACGTTTCTTTGTAATCAGTCAGACACCAGACTCTTATTCCAAGATTATGGACTTCGTATTCAAGGGGGAAGGGGGAAATGGTATGCATGACGAGTAGTACTACTACCTAGTACTAACAAATCCTTCCGCACCTCACTGCTCCTCAGGAGATGCCTAAGCTTTGCCTAAGACTTTCTGAGAACACTCAAGAGCTGCGACGCTTTGGTAGTATGCGCGCAGATCCTCGAGTCCATCGAATGCTTTGGATCCAACGTCCTCCTTAATGGCGTGAAGTACCGGCCAAACGGCAAAGTCTGCCAAGCAAAGCCCCTGTCCAGCGATGAAGACCTTCTCCTCGGACTTCTCCTTGGACTTCTCTTCGATCTTCTGCTCGGTCTTCTCCCCGGTCTTCTCCTCGGTCTTCTCCTCGGTCTTCTCCTCGGTCTTCTCCTCGGTCTTCTCCTCGGTCTTCTCCTCGGTCTTCTCCTCGGTCTTCTCCTCGGTCTTCTCCTCGGTCTTGACTGCAGCCGCATACCCGTCCCAAGGCTCAAGCTCCCTTCTCAAATTCTTTGAGAAGTCGGTGACATCCTCTGGCTTCTGCTCGCGAATGAGATGCCATGCTCTCGACAGGCTCAGGCCCTGTTGAAATCGGGAGAATTTGACCGCCGTGTTCCTGTTGCCTTGCGCTGAGTCCTCGGCCTTCGCGTCGCGCGAACTTCCGTAGCAAGCGTCGAGATACAGCATGATGGCCATCTCGCCGTGGACGGTAGACTTGGAAGCGTCATTGTCGACGAATTTGACAGGCACATCTCGCGGCAGGGATCTCTTTCCTAAGGCTTGGTCGTCGGCCGTGGAACCCAAGACCATGCTGCCCTTGGCGAAGGAGATGCCGTACTGAGCCAGCTGCAGGGCGATGCGCATGTTCACAATGGCATCGCCGGATGCGAACAATCTCGGCGAGTTGCTGATGTGCAAGACGTCGAAGCCGTCTCCGTAATGGGCTTGCCATTCGAATTTGGACGAGTGGTTCTCTGCGCCGAATGCCCGCAGCATCTTGACTGCCTCCGGGCCCTGGCCGTTGATGACTGCGTGAGCATCGTCACGAGTCTTCCCCGTCGCCCCCTGGCCCCATATAAGCGTCTCGTCGCGGTCCAGGAATGTGCCTATTTTGCGGAACGTGAGCGAGATGCGACCGCCAGAGTAGGCCAGCTCGGCGGGGGACTTGTCTCTGTCTTCTCTCTTGTCTTGCCGGATCGCGTGCATCCACTTCATGTTGGTCTGCAGGCCCATGCGGAAAAGAGAGTTGTGAGGCAGTCTTGCGCGTTGTATTCTGCGCTTGGTGTCAGAGGGTACTGCCTCGTTCCAAGAAGGATCCTTATCCAGCCTCTTGGTCCTGAGCACCATTGTCCTCTTTGCGCCGAGGCTGACATTGGCGATGAATGAGCCTGCCACAATGTCGAGGGTCTTGTCGCTATGCTCGGAGATGAAATCGTTGCCGTCTCGGTAGAGTTGGATCAGGACATGGTTGACAGAATGGCCCAGGTGATGCTCTATCTCTGACTTGATGGCCAGAACGGTTGGGGAGAACGGGAGCAGAGGGGGGGATTCATCCGCCGGGTGACGATATACAGGAATGCTGCCATCTTCTGCTACCTGACCTTGGACGGCGACAAGGCGCGGGACCTCCCCTCCCTGGTGAGCCATCCGCTGCCACAGCACTTCATCCCGGAGTCGCTCGAAAGCGTTTTCTGCCAGTGACTGAGAAAGCGCTTCCTCGATGACGTCCGTGTCTCCTTCACACAAGGAGTTCTGGGGTAGGGGGTCGCCATCGACGTGTGGATCGGCATCAATTTGAACGCATCCCTTCTGCACCTCCTCGCTAGGAGAAGGTCCCCCCCCTTGGTATTTCTCCGCCTCGTCTTGCGTCTCTGTCCCAATGGTCGGGATTTGATGGCTACTGGGAGCGAGGCACTCATCTGGTTCCGCCGGCACCGTCTTTGTGGTACTCGGGCTTGCATCACCCGATTGGGTCGCGATGCCCTCCCGTTCACTCAAGTCGGCAAGCGTTGGGGAGGATTGGGTCTCGCCTGTGGGATCACGGCGGGACTCTTGGGTCGCCTCTGTCTTCGCCATGGCAGTCTGTGGCGGTGTCGATTCAAGTCTCAAAGTCGTCATGGATTGCACGATGTCTGAATCGCGAGCAGCAGCTGAGTCACTCTCACAGTTGGTATCAGAAGCTGATGCAGGAGCTGGCGGGGGGAGGGACAGCAGGTGTTCCAAGACGGAGGCTGGTCGACTCTGTGCAAAGCTGGGGTCGTCGAGGACCTCCTGGCACGACATGATATCGCAGCCAGTCAGGTCTATCAAGCTCCTCATGGCGACGATTTGCCTGGGTGCGTGTCGATAGCCACAGCAATCTTCGATCACAGTGATTGTAAATCCGTGGCGTGCAGCATCCAGGGCTGTGGCGTAGACACCAATGTTACTCAAGGAGCCGCAAATGAGAACCTCGATGACCATCTTGCCCCGCAGGGCGCGAAGCAGGTGGGAGCCTTGAAATGCCGAATAATGTGTTTTCGTAAGAACCAAGTCGCCTCTTTTCACGGCTTCTTTGACGGATGGGGGCATCTCTCCGCCCGAATCGGACGGCCTCACGCATCTCGGTTCATGATGAGAAAGGAAAGCCTCCGGGTCTTGGGGTCCGGCCGGGGGCTCGGGGTTGGCCTCCAATTCCCTTTGTCGACGCAATCGAGATGATGGTGAGAGAGGAATCCCAGCATCATCGGAGGTGATGATTTGGTCATTGTCCACAGGACGGACCTCTTGAAACCGAGACTGCACCCAGATGACGTCTCCGAGGCCTCGAAAAGCCGCCACCAGATTCAGGGTTCGGTCGACGAAGCCGTGAGGCTCTGAGACCCTCAAAGGGCCATCGCCGGGGCCGATAAAATCCTTCTGGAAGTCGATGATGATGAGGGCCTTGCCCATCGTCAATTGTGGAAGCGCAGTCTTGTCGAAGTGAAACATCTTGGCGGTCGAGCGGGCGCCGAACGGTGGCTAAAGCCTTGGATAATCACCGACGAGTCAGGACCTTGGCAGTGATCGTTGCAGTGGTCTGCAGGCGTAGGAGCAAGATGAATGGATGGATGGATGTACTCTGTACTCCGTACAAGGTCGAGTACTTGAAAAGCGGCGTTGATTCGAGGTTAAACCCTGGCCAGCTGCAGCAATGGATGTCCCTTGGGCTATCTCGATGAGTACTCATCTCGATGCCCCTCATGAACGGGAGATGGTGTTGCAGCGAAATCGGGTCTCGACTCAACAACACAGCACGAAGCCCAGCCGATGCCGCTTTACAGAACAAGATCGCACCCCTTACCAGGTCGAAGGAGTATTCCGTGCCCTTGTCTCGTTTCTGCTCAAGGCAGTCGCCCTCATACCAGTAGGCACTCCCGAGGCGGCGCGCAGATCCCAGGCTGCGAACTCGTTCGTACGACTGGCTAGCCACTAAGGGACAGGATGGAGGGTTCTGCCTGGATGTATGCAGTGTGAGCGATTGCGGGCCAACCACGATTTAGAACGCCCGATCGTCGCATCGCGCTCGGCCAAATCACTCTGATGAATCATGGATTGGGCCATGATGGGACGCAGGATAGGGCGGCTTGGGCGTGCCTTAGTACATACTCGTATTCGTACGGAGTACAAACGGAGTGGTCGTACTCCGTACTCCGTACTCAAATTCAATCCTTTCCGGGAACAGCCCGACTGGCCTCGTGGCGGGTCCATCGAATCCTTTCCCGGACTCGCGGGTGCCGATGGACGCCTCGAAGCGTGGGGTCGAATCGTGCATTGAGATCCATAGATGAGACTCCTTGCCCCTCACGGAGAAATCTGATCACTGTAACGTAGATGCTCCACGGGTTGCCATCCTCCCGGTGATCGAGGTCTAGGCCCTAATCTAGAAAAGTCGTAGATTTCGAGGGCGATATAAGTCGGTATAGGTAGGTCTAAATTTTAGCGCTTAAATAACGATTATACTATCTTAGCTAGGATTAAGAGGGAAATAGCTAGCTTAAGCTAATTTAAGTAAAGCTAGCTAAGGTATAAAGGCGTAAAAGGCTATAAAGATATATAATATTATAATTTTAGTGTTTCTTAATTTTTTAAGCTATAATTTATCTTCTTATTAGTAAGCTACCTTTAAATAAAGTTATAATAAGCTAATAGCTAAGCTAAAACCCCTTTGCTATAGCCTTATTACCTTTAAGCTAGCTAATGCTAGCGTAGCTAGCCTATAGCTCCTAAGATCTAAATTAAACTAAAGGCTAGACCTTAACGCTACTTAAGGCCTTAAGGTATACTATAATAGCTAGATAAGGTAAGGCTATAAGTAGATGCTAAAGTAGCTATATAAGTCCCTTATACTTATAATATATAAAAGATATCTTAAACGCTTTTAGGTTTAGTTTATAATTGTATCTTAATATAGTTATTATAAAAGCTATTAGTATACTTTAATTTATAAAAAAGCTTTTTAAAACTATATATAATTAAATACTAGCTTACTACTTATAAGTAAGAAAAAAACGTATTATAGAAAAGTATAAAAAGGTAAAGAAGATAGTAATTTAGTATAGCTTTATTATTAATAAGGCTATTAATTATAATATATAAGTAAAGATCTAGTTAAATAACTTACTTATTAGTAACTATATTATTAAAGCCTTTAATATAGCTAGCTTTAAAGCAGTAGCTTAAATGCTATAATACTAAGGGGATAAAGATAAAGCGTTAATTAAGGCTAACTAGGATAGTAATATAAGTATAAGTACTAATATAAACGTAAGCGTAAGCATAGGCGTAGGCATTGGCGTAGGTATAGCTAATAAAGTTAATAGAGTTAACAATAAAGAATTAAAGATGTTTAAGGCCCTTAAAAGAAACGCTATTTTTAGTAGTAATAAGAATGCTTTATTTAACTTATAGAAGTTACTTTCCCTTAGCTACTATACCTTTATAGTATTTAGATCTTCTTAATTACTAAAAAATCGCTAAAACACGCCTAATAACGTAGTATCTAGGTTAAGAAAAAAAAAGATAATAGCAGCTAAGTAAAAGGCTAAGGAAACAGTAACTTTTAAGCTTTAGCTAATGCTTTAGTAAATTAAGATTAGTAGCTTTAATAGTATATTATTATAAGCTAAACATTTAAGCAGAAGATTTTAAAGTAGCTATATAAAGTTACCTTTGCTTTATAAATTATAAGGTATATAATTTATAATATAATTAATTAATATAATAGAAAAAGATTAGATAAAGCTATTAATATAAAATTTATCATTATAGAATAAAGCAAAAGAGGTATAGCTTACGTATTACTTTAGCAATAATCTTTTTTAATTTTAGTTATTATAGTATAAATAGCTTTATAAATATTAAAAAGAGCTTAAAAATCGCTAAATTATCTTATTATTTTCTTTTTATTAAGCTTATTAAGCTAAGTTTTTATTTTTATTTACCTTATTGCCTTTAATCTTATTATATGCTTCTTAAGAGCTCTTTAAGCTACTAAACCTTTTAAATCTATTATCTTTATTATCTTTATTATCCCTTAAGCTAATACAATTGCTAAAAGGTCTCTAAGATAAAGCTACGTACTTAGGCGCCCTTAAGTAAGCTAAGCGTTTAATCTACGCTTTACTATACTTTAGTAAAGGTTTATCTTTCTTAAGAAATAAAAGCATTAATCTTACTATCTAATACTTTTAAGAAGGTTTTATTATTAAGCTAAATAAGATTAAATAAGCTTATAATAGCATATAAAATTTAAATCTAAACTATAAAGCTATATTTATATACGCTATAGTAAATAATATTTTATTTCTTTTTATATTAGCTAAAGACTTACTTTACTATTGTTTAAAGGTATAAATGCTTAAGATTATAGATTTCTTTAGCGTTAATAAGCTAGCAAATGCTTAGGCCTTAGTCTTAAAGATAGTATTAAGTCTTAAGAAACAGGATTATAATACTTTTCTTTAAGCTAAAGCTAGTATTATTAGAATAAAAGTAGCTATCTAAGATATTTAAAAACAACTTTAGTGCTTAAAGTAGTAAAGCTATATTATATATTAAGACTATGCACTAAGAGATGCAGCTTATGCTACTAGAGGTAGCTAAGCGTGGCAGTGTAGGGCTGTGTAAGGCTAAGCGGGGCTAAGCAGGGCTACCTTAAAGCCTATTAGCTAGACACTAAAGAGAGATTAGTATTACCTTAAGATGTCTTATTTCCTTAGTATTTACTATATATCTAAAGATAGACTAAAGTAATAGTATTCTATGTATTTAAGGGGCGCTATCCCTTACCTAGCTAGTATCCTTTCTCTTATGTTTAGCTTAATATAATATATATAGTCCTTACCTACCTTATAGTCTTTATCTTTTTATACTTCTATTTTAATAGGTTATAAGCTTATAAAGAAACTTATAGGTATATCTTTTTTCTTATTTAAGAAATAGCTATATTACGTAACCTAGCTATAGCCTGCTAAATAACTTACCTTAAAGGTAGCTATATTACGTAACTTACTTTATACCCTTTGCTATCTTAGATTAAGCTACGTAACCTAGTTATATAATACAAAAATAGCACCTAAAGGCACCTTAACTTCTAATCTTATGCGTTATTACGTAACCTTAGATTACGTAATTAACAGCCTACCCTATAACGCGTAAGCACTAGCTAGATAGCTAGCGTATAGCCCCCTTAAGGGGCAAGGTTTAACCTTAATTAAGTCCTTTAAAGGCTATAGCAGTTATATAATAGTATTACTAATCTAAGCTTTTAAATTAGTATATTAAAAAACGCTTTATAGGCTTAAGATACCTACTAAGCTACCTTAGATAGCTAGATTATTTATTTATTGTAAGTATAGGAAACTATACAAACACTCGCTAATAACTCGCGCTATACTTACCCTATAAAAATATGAATAGTACTATTTAAAAGCTAAAAATTTAAGCTTTATAATAGTATATTTATATATATATTTATAAGGTGCCTTTATTATACAATAAGGTATAGAAGGTAAAGGGGCTATACGTACCTTTAGTACGTACACTCTCCTAGTGCCTAATTAGGCCTAGCGTAGCTCGTTAAGGGTAATAGGGCTTAGTGTATAGTCTAGGGTAGCTAGCGTAGCCCTATAAGCTAATAGGGGCTAACAGGGGCTACGAAGACCCTTAGTGCTTATAGTGTGTTTTAGAAATCAGTTAAGACCCCTAATAACTCTTTATTACTAAGCATTAGCTATAATAACACTCTATTAGTAAAGGATCTTTACTAAAAGTTAGTAAGATTAAGGTATTTAAAATTCTAAGGGATTTCGTCTATATATACCCCTTACCTTTCCCTTTCTTTTCCTTTTCTTCTTCTTTATACTCTATAGTCTCTTTTACTCTATTAATTTATACACTATTAGAAAGCTCTTTTTACGCTCTATTTAACGATTTACCTCTTTTCTTTATATATTTTTAATTAATCCTATAATTCTTTAAAAACTACTTTATTATTACCCTTAAACACTCCCTTATATCTTTTTTATTTTATATCTAATTAACAAGCTAATTATACTAATAGATAGCTATAAGCTAAGGCTTCTTTATAGTATAAATTTTATTACTATACCTCTACTTCTCATAGAGATACAGGTGTTCTTAGCTAGAGTGCTCTACCTTTTACAGATTTATCTATAGGTTTATTATTATTTTCTATAAGATCCTTTGAAGTATAGACCTAACGGCCTCCTAAAGGTTCCCTACCTTTAGGAAGGTATATAATAGACTAGGTTTTCTATAATACTAATTTATCTATTTCTATTTTTATAGATATATACTAAAAAACCTTATCTTTATTTTCTATAGCTCTTATATAGGTCTTAGGAATTTTAGGTATATCTTTATTATCTAGATTTTTTAAGATAGCTAGTATATTATCTATTCCTATATAATCCTTATAATAAAGACCTTGCTTTTTAGGTATTTTAATAATAAAATCTGTCTTATTATCTTTATAGTCCTTATTAGCTATAGTATTATTATTATCTTGTTCTTTTTTATTTAAAATAGCAAGGAGATTATTATAGTTTATTTTATTTAATATATCGTTATTATAAATAAGATTATTATCTTCTAAGCTTTCTAATAGCTTATTTCTTAAGACTATAACGTCTCTAGAGACTATAACCTTTCTTTTTATAAAATCTTAAATTTTATAGTTATTATCTAAATACCCTATTATAACTCCTTTATAAGCTCTTATTTCTAGCTTATTTAAAGGATTCTTATTCTTATAATATACTAAAGATCTAAAAATCTTTAATTTATCTAGGTCTTCTAGAGTTATTTTTATATTATCTCTTATTTCTATAAAGCTTTTATAATTAGCTAATTTAAAATGTAGAGTTCTATTATATAAATAGACAGCGCTTTCTATAGCTTCCCCCTATAGGTAGGTAGGTGTTAGAGACGCTAGTTCGAAGGTAAGTAGTAGGGCGTACGCTAGTATTTTATAAAAGCTTTATAACGTAGGTAGTAGTTAAAGGTAAGGTATAGAGTAATATAGTATTAATCTTTAAACCTTTTCTTTAATCTAAGCAAAAGCTTTTCCTTTTATATCCTTTCTTTAAGTATTTAAAGGTCTTTTATAAAGAATATACCTTTTACTATTTTATTTCTTAATAGCTTACTTTTTCTTTTTTCTATAACCTTACCTTTAAGGTCTAAGCGTTATACGTTATGCTTTTATTTTGCTTTATAGTATAACTTTACTTATGCTTTACTATAACCTTCTAATTTTTTTATAGCGTTTTACTACCTTTTACTTTTACCTTAAACGCTTTAACTCTTTTTCTTTATACTTTTAAAATATATTTACTTTTACGTTTATATACTTATCTTTCTTTTTATTATTCTTAAGGCTTAATTTATAAAGCTTTAAGGCCTTTAAGGCCTTAAGGCTATTAAAGCTTTCCTTTAAAGTATCTTATTTTATTTTTTTTTTCTTTTTTTTTTCTTTTTTTTTCTTTTTTTTATTTTTTTTAAGAATATTACTATTGCTTTTATTTATACCTTCTTTCTTTTTTTACTATATATATGCCTTTTCTTAGCCTTTTATATACTATAGCTACTTCTTAATGTTATTACTAATTAATCTAATTATAAGAAAAATAGAAACTTATTATAAACGCTACTATTACCTTTATTATAGCTTTTATAAAAAAAAAGTATACTTTTACTAAGCTTTTTAAGAAAACTATAAGCAGCGCTTTCTACGCTTTTACTAAGCTTTTTATCCTTATTAAAAGCAGTACTTTTACTAACGCTATATTTTTATAAGCTACTAATACTAAACTTAAGCTTAATAATAATACTATAGCTAATAGTAATAGTAGTAATAACGCTAAAGCTATTTAAGTTATTATATAAGTATCTTTTTCTTTAAAGCTTTTTAACGTTATAGCTACTAATTTACTATAGCTATAATATATTTTACTACTACTATATAACTTAAATATACTATTAAAAGCTTAATAAAGATTTAACTAAAGATAAAAACGCTATTAAGCTTACCTTATATAGTAATAGCTTTAGTAAGTACCTTTTTTTTTACTTCTTTTTTATAGCTTTTAACTAGCTTCTTAGCTATAAGTCTTAAGTATACTTACTATAAAAAAAGTAAAAAAAGTACTTTTATATCCTTAAAAAATATTACTTTTTTATTTACTTCTTTAAAGCTAAGTACTACTATATCTAGCTTTACTATATAAATACTTTTCTTTTTTTTATTCTTTGCTACTAACTTACTATAGAACTACCTTAAGAACCTTTAGCGTTAAAGGTATAAAGCTCTTACTTATATATAATTTTACTACTCTAAGATAATTACTAAAAGCAAAAAAGAAGTAAAAGTAATATACTATTACTACTTTTTTGCTTTTAAAAAGCTAAAAATTTATATAGCTTTTAACTAAGCTAACTTTACTTATACTTTTACTAAAGCTACTTTTTATACTCTTAAGGTTAATTTACTTTTTTTTTTTTTTACTTTACTTTTACTATCTTTTTACTACTAAGTTTTATACTTAAGCTACTAACTTAAATAATAACCTTATAGCTTTACCTTATACTATCTTTACTAATAGTAACGTACTTATTTACTAAGCTTATAAAGCTTTTAAGATTAATAATAATAGCTATTATACTACTAAGTTAAAAGATAATAATAACTAAGTAGTACTACTGCTTTACTACTACTATACTATAGCTTTACTTTTTTATAGTTATTTAAAAAGAAAAAGAGATTTTCTTTAAGGTAAAGATATATATAAAGAATAATAAGTTATAGTATTAATAAAGCAAAGATAAAAAAGATAAAAATATTATAAAAGATAGATAAGTTTATATAAAGTTTACCTTTAGCTTATAGCTTTTATAGTAATAAATAAATAAAGTTACTTTTTTAAGATCTTTTTTACTTTATACTATACTTTACCTTTTTACTTTTATTAAGTTTTACTTTATACTTATCTATTAGCTCCTTTAAAGTAAAGTTACTATAAGTTTACTATAAGTTATCTACGTTTAAAAAACTTACTTATTTAATTAAGTATTATTATTACTAACCTTTATAGCAATAGTTTAGTATTACTTTTATCTTAAAGGTTTTATTAATAAAAAAAAAGTAATTTATTAGTTCTTTTGCTTTTCTTTTATAGTATATATATAGCTTTAGGTTAACTATATTAAAAACATTATAAAGTTTTACTAACGTAAGCAATTAAAGCTAAAAAGCTAATTTACTTATCTTAACCTTTTTCTTAATTTAGTAAAGTTTTATATACTTTTTTACTAATTTCTTAGTAAGTTATTATAAGTTTAAGTATTTTATTAAAATTAATACTTAGTCCTAAATAGAAAAGCTAGCCTTACTTTTCTTTATATTATACTACTTCTTATTATTTTTTTAAGCCTTTTATAGTAACTTTATAACTAATTTATATACTACTTTTATTTCTTTTACTTATATACCTAGCTTTATTTATCTTTATAGCAACTTAATGTTAAAGTTTAGTACGTAAAGGTAAAAACTAAATAGTAAGTATATAGGTATTTTGCTGCTACTACTATAAACTATATTATTATACGTAAATTAAGCTTACTATAGTAAGTTAGCTTAATTAAGCTAGTTTTTATTATAAAAGGTTTAAAAGTAGTACTTAATTAGCTAATTTTAGCGTTTTATTTAGCTATTAGTCTATAGGTAGAAAGTAGTACTAAGTTACTGCTTTATTGCTAAAGAGTAGTAAAAACTTTACTAAAAAGTACTTATAAAAACTAACCTTTAATCTATTATAATCTTTTTTAGTAAACTATAATTTTTAAAAACGTATTTAAAGAAAAAGGTTACTAGTTTATTACTATTAATTTGCTTTTAGGTTATAATATAAATAGCGTACTTTATAAAGCAGTTTATAATAATAAGAATTAAGTTATATATATAGTTCTATCCTTTTATCTTTAAAAGCTTTATAATAAAGTTTATTAAGATCTTTTTAAATAGTTATATTAGTATTAGTAACGCTACTAATTTACTATAAAGTTAATAGTACTATAGCTTTATTAGTTAATAATCTATATACGTTAATATATACTACTTTATATCTTTTTTTATCCCTTTTTAGTAGTAGCTCCTTATTAATGCTATAAGTATCTAGCTAACTCCTTAGTACTTAATACAGTATGCCTCCCTAGGGAATTCCCGGGGATTTCCCTTAGGACTATCCTAGTAAATTCCTTAGGATTTCCCTTAGCCGCTTCCTTAGGATTTCCCTTAGCTGCTTCCTTAGGATTTCCCTTAGAAGCTTAATAGTAAAATCCTAGGGAAATTACTATAAGAGATCGTATATATAGATAGCTTATAGAAATAGTTAAAAATAGAAAAAGGTATAGATTTTTACTTAAGCAATTAGCATACTTATATTATAATAATAGTTTTTAGTAAATTCCTTAGGAAAGCATTACTAACGCTTACTTATATTATTTAGTAGTAATACTATAGATTTTACTAAGTTCTAATTTATAAACTACTTCTTTTTTAAAAAGCTTTTTTTAGCTTAAGAGCTTATGCTAAAGATTAAGAGCTTCTTTAGCTAGATCGTAATAAATAACCTTAATAATAAGCAACTTGCTTATAAAGAAAAAGCTTACCTTATTAATATCTTTAAGGATAAATACCTATTTAAGGGCATTAAGGCCTACTATTTTAACGTATACTATCTTTTATAGCTTTTTAACTCCTTCTTTAACCTAGGAAACGTTTATAAAAGCTTTATAAAGTAGTACTTGCTTAAGTATCTAAAGAATAAGAACGAGCTATTTAACTAGCTAAGGTACTTTTCCTATAATACTAAGTACCTAGTATATAACGACCTAAGGGTACTTAGCGTACTATACTACTTATAGCATTCTTAGCTAAGCTTCTTTAAAACAAAAGAATTATTAGTTAAGGTTCTAGGTTACTTCTTAAACAGCGTACTACTTTCCTTTAATCTTAGTTAGCTAAGGACCTTTATTAAAATAGAATTTAAAGAAAGTATACTTAATACTTAACGCTAGTTCTTATCTAATAAAATTAATAATATATTTTAAACCTTATAATAAGTAGTAAATACTAAGCTACTAAGAGCTTTTTAATTAAAGTACTTTATTAGTACTATAAGAAAAAGAAAAAAAAAGAGCTTTGCTTAGCTAAACTAAGACATTAAACGGATACTTTTTGCCTATAACTTAAGCTAGCTATTTAGCAACTCTAAGAGCTAGCCTATACTACTAGGCAAGCAGGACCTTAGTATAGGTCTAGCTAGCCTAGAACTACTAACTATTAAAACAGCTAGGCTTAGCAGTAGTAAGGACCTAAGAGAGTTAACTACTTTAGTTAACCTTTTGCTTCCCTTTAGCTTTAAATTTATCTAAGATCCCTTTAACGTAAAAGATAATAATAATAACTTAGTACTAAACAAAAACTAGTTTATACCGTTAAACGTAAACGCTTAAGATATACTAGTCTACCTCTTATATAAGCTAGCGCTTACTTTACTTAATAAGTATAATAAAGTAGGTTACGCTAAAAGTAGCAACTAAGACTACTTTCTATGCTTTAGCTTAAAGGAAATTAGTAAGTTTAACCTTACTAAACTAATAAACCTAAGCTTTAATAATATTAGAGGAAACGCTAAAATGCTAGTTTAAAAAAGCGCTAAGCGCTTTATTAACGTACTATAGTAATATAAGCAACGTAGTCTTACTTACGCTAAGCTTTTACTAATTAATATACTAACGCTACTCCTTAAAGTAGCTTTTAACTAGTACTTTAGTAACCTTAGCAATAATACTTACGCTAGCTTATAGAACCTATATATAAGCCTTTCTAGCTAGTACGCTTTACTTTAAACCTACTTTAAGATTACTATAGAAGCTACGCTTACTACTCTTAAGCAAAAAGCTTTTTTTATTTAGGATATTATTAATAAAAAGAACTTATATAACTAAGTCTTCTACGTCTACTATAAAGCTAAGGCTACTAGCTATAGTAAAATCTATCTAGCTAAAATCTTTTATTAGAAACTAGATTAATACCTTAAGGAGGTTTTCTGCTTACTTACCCTTACTAAAGATATTAATAAATAGATCTTTAAGTATAAAGGAATATTCTTAAACATTTATACTTACTATATTAAAAGAAACTAGCGCTAGTACGTTTAAATTAAAGGAAATAGTAGCTAGAAAAAGGGATTCTTAGCTAAATAAAACTAACTAACTAAAGAGCTATCTAGGTTAACCTACCTAAGACAAAGACTATAAGGCAATCTTAACTGTAACTAGGATTAAACGAATAAGCTATAGGATAAAAGCTTAAGCAAGGTTAACGTTGCTAAAGAAAGCTAGCACTTAATCTTTTATTTAATGCTTAACAAGAATAGAATATATACCTTTTTAAAGGAAGAAATAGCTAGCTTTTATAAAGCTATAGCTAAAACTAACAATAATAATAAAGACTTAAGGCAAGAACTAGCTAATAAATTATTTAATAATATTTTCTTTGTTTTAAACCTTTTACTAAGATAGCTTTATAGTATCTTATGCTTAAGCTATAGCTTAGTTATCCTTTAAGATAAGCAAAAGTACTATCTTTTAGTATATTACTAAACTACTATCTTTAATAACACTGCTTTTACTACTATAGAAGATAGGCTAATTATCCTTACTATACTAATAGAGCTTTTAGCTAGGCCTTATTAGCCCTTTAGCTTTATGTACGCCTAAATATTAGTATATAGGAAGGCAGGCCTTAGTCGCTAACAGTTAGCTTGTGTTAATAGTAAAGCTAGCTGCTTACTTATCTAAGAAAACTAGCTTAACTTTTTTATATAAGTTAGTATAGACTAAAGTAAAATAGTATAGCTTAGTAGTATTAGTAATTTAAAAACGCTTAAATAAGTAGAATTTATAGTATAGATTCTTAGAACAATTAATAGCTAGCCTTAAATTATAAAGGTTTACGTATTAGTATAGGTTGTTAGCTAGCTATTTACTAGTCTCCTCCTTAAACAAGAATTTAGTATACCTTATTTAGTTAACGTTATTAACTTATAAGCAAAGATTATTATTAGCGCTACGCAAGAACTTTACGTCCTTATATAAATTAAGAACTATAGCTTATAAGTCTACTGCTTTATATACGCTTACTAAGTAGCTATTATACTACTTAGTTTACTATATTTCTTAGCTATAGATTACTATCTTATTCCTTATAAAAAAGATCTTTTCTTTATACTTTGCTACGCCTTACTGCTAGCTATAGTTAGCTATAAGCTATATTAGCTGCTTACCTTTAACTTAAGCTTTAAACTAATCTATATCTAAAAAGATAAGCGTATTAGAGTCTTTATATATATAAATAATATAATAATATAAAATAATGCTTTTATAATAGATAAGGACCTAAGCATTTTACTAACTAAAGGTAAGATATTATTAATAAAAGTAACTAAGGGATCTAATAACAAGACTAAAACCCCTCTAAAGGACGTTAATACGTACTAGCGCCTTAGAATCTCTTAACTAAAGAACGTATCTAAAACAGTAACTAAGCATAAAGTTAGAATCTATACGTTTTAGCTAGCTATAGCCTAAGTCTTTTAGAAAATCGTAGAATCGTTCTTAAAGATCTAAGAAGACTATAGCAATATTTATATACTAAAGAATAACTTCTTATAAGCTCCTTTTACTAATAACTAGTAAAACGCTAAGGTATTTTTATAAGTATACTTAGTAGGAACTAAAGATAAGCAGTTTATTAATAAAACATTTAATAAGCTATACTAAAAAAGCTATTTTAAATTTATAAGAAAACTATCTTTATTTACTAGCTTAGTGTTTATTGTTTAAAGAATAGTTAATAGTAAGCAAAAGGGATAGGTTATTATAGACCTTTATAACCTTAATAGCGTTGCTTTGCTAAACGCTTATCTTATGCTTCTATAAAAGGAAATAATTGCTTACCTAAGGGGGAAAACCTTTATTAGTGCTATTAACGCTAAATCCTTTTTTTACTAGTTCTTAGTATACTTAGCATACTATAACTGCTTTACTATAGTTAGCTACTAAAGCCTTAAGCGCTTTAAGGTAGCGCTAATAAGCTTTTATAACTTACTAGTATATGCTTAGCAGTTTATAGATAAGATCTTTTACCTTTTTTAATACTTTACTACTACGTTTATTAATAATATTATTATCTTTTTTAATAATATAGCTAGCTACTAAAGGCACTTAACTGCTATATTTTAACTTTTCTTTAAGCAAAACATTGCTTTATTACTAGTAAAGTCCTTTCTTAGATATCCTTTAGTTTAGCTCCTTAGCTTCTACGTTAACTTTATAAGGCTAATAAATACTAAATTAAAGATTAAAGCTTTATATAAAATTTAATTTTTAGATACCTTTATATACCTTAAAAAGTAGATTAGTATAGTTAGTTAGCTTTAGCATCTTATTTCTTAGTTTACTACTAAGATTACCTTCTTATAGACATAAAAAACATAGCTATTAGTAAAAAGAAAGGATAATAATAGGATACTTACTAGCGCTAAAAGACGTAAGTACGTAAAGCGTATAGACTTTATACCTACTAAGGAAGAGCTTGCTAGCTTCTAAGACGTTACTAAAGCTTTAATTAACATAAAAAAGAGATACTATTTTAATCTTAATAAGAAGCTATTTATTTAAATTAACGTATTATAAAAGTTTAGTATAAGTACAATATTGTTCTACTTAACTAAGGAATTTCTATATAATCTAAAGAGCTATATTCTATTAGCTATAGTATAACTAATTATATTCTTTAGCTAAAGCTTTAATACTATAGAAATAAACTACTAGCTAATAGAGATAAAAGTTACTACCTTTATTTAAGTAATAAAGAAAGCGTAAACCTTAATCTAGTTAACTTATAGTAGCTTAACTATTGTCTTAACTAATTACATAGTAATATATAACATTGTTTAATAGAAATCCTTTGTTTTTACTACTACTTAAACTAATAACTACTTAATCGCTGCTTTATAGTAGCTTAGCTAGTTTAATCTTAAGGTTTACTATATCTTAAAAGCAAAAAACTTAGTCGTTAACGCTATATCTTAACTACCTACTAATAAAGCTAAGACCTTCTATAATAGCAAGGAATTAAAGCTTAAATAAGTATAAAAAGATAAAGCTTTAAAGGACTATATCTATACCTTAACTAAAACTTACTTTATCTTAAACTTATAAGAAAGGATTATAAATAGATACTAAGATAACGTAAAGTAAAAGACTATCTTAAAGCAGCTTAAGAACAATAATACTAAGCTAAGCATTGCCTTTGTCTATAATAAAGGCCTACTTTACCTATAAGAGCATAGTAGTAAGCAGAAACTATATATTTTAAAATCTTATAGTAAAAAGATTATTTAAAACGCCTATAAATAGTACTTTTACGCTAAAAAAAAACAGCTAATTAAGGACTTTACTACTTCTATAGCTATCTTAAGCCTTTAAAAGAAAGTTAACTAACTAGTAAATAGCTATAAGTTATATTAGCAGAACTAGACTAACTATTAAATAACCTTAAGAAAGATGCTCTTAATCAAATCCTTAGCTTTACTGTTCTATACTATTACTATAGATTTTATAGTTAAGCTACTAATTATTAATACTAAGAACTTACTATAGTATAAACTACTAAGCAGTTACTTTAACTACCTTCTTACTATAATAGATAAGTTCTTTAAGATATGTTTCTTAATTCTTAGGAATAACTATTACTATGCTAAAGACTAAGCAAAGTCTTTATATACTAAGCTCCTTTATACTAACTAAAGACTTCCTTATAAGATTATCTTAGACTAAGACTAGAAGTTTATCTTTGCTTTTTAGACTAGTTTATAGACTATATATAAGACTAAGCTTTTTATGTTTATAGCATAGTATTTATAAACTAATAGGCTGTTTAAACAATATAATTAAATAGTAGAGATTACCTTTTAATTCTTTTTATATAATAATTTAATAGTAAAATAAATAAACTACTTTATTGCTTTATAGTTCTCTATAAATAACTTATTTATAGCTACTATTAAAACATCCTTAAGCAAGCTAGTTACTAAGCAGCGTATAAATAATAGCTAAAAGTATCTTAAAAAAGGCACTACTAAGAAAAAGCTTAAATTCCTTTAAAAGGAAGCTAAGCTTAGTATTACGTAAGCTTAAGCAGCTATAAAGGTAAGGTATAACTGTAAATACTAGCTAATAGAATTTAAACTTAGTAACTAAGTATAGCTTATACTTAAAAAAAGGTATTACGTTCTAGACCCTAAGATTAGTAAGCTTTAAGAGCAATAAGCTAGGCTATTTAAGGTTATAGAGCGCATAAGTTATTTTACTTACTGCTTTAATCTAAAAGGCGCCTTAAACGTTTATTTAGTAGTATTAGTAATAATACTTTACCTTACTAAGCTATTAGTAAACTAACTAAGCAGCAATGCTTCTAGTTCTTAGGAGGTTAAGTTAATTTTAGATTCCTATGTTACTTAAAAGGGAAAAAGAAAGCTAAAAAAATAATACTTAGTTTTATAAAAAGGCTAGCTAAGCTACTATAATAGCTAGGTAAAGGAAAACGTAATTAATACTAGTAAGCTAGTTTAAGCCTTTAAGATAAAAAAGGCTACCTTTAATACCTTTGTTAAAGAGAATGTTTAGCGATAAAGTAAACAGCTATAGTAATACGCCCTTTTATAGCTTAAAAAGATTACTTCCCCTTTTAGCACTAGCCTAAAGGAGCTTAGACCGTAAGATATAATAGAAGATACATCTAGCTTAGCTATTAATACGCCTCGTTAACGTAGGCGCCCCTTAAAGCTTAGTAGTAGCAAAAAGGGCTAGGGAAATCTTAGTAAAAACTATAGTCCTAAAAGGGCTAGAAGAAATCTTAGCAAAGAGATAGGCAAAGAGCATAAAAGCAAAAGAAAGCTATACGCTTTTAACAGTAGTATGCTTTTGCTTTAGTTATATAGCAACCCTTTAATTAGGGCTATAAAGAAGGAAATATAACTTAAAAAATAAAAAAACAATAAATACGTATTTACCTAAAGAAGAAGAGACTTTCCTACGTATCTACTATTTCTTAAACCTCCCCCTTTCTTATCTTTTTCTTTAAGCAAAAAAGAATAAAAGAACGCTACTTTTTTATAACTTTAGTTAATGCTTACTAACTCTTCTATTATTACTTATAACTACTATCTAGGTTAAGCTATTATTTAACTATTCCTTTTATCCTTTTTATAACGCTAACTTCTATACCTTTATCTATAGAGATCTCTACTATAAGCCCTTTGTCTTTACGTAGCAAAGGTATACTTATATTATTAAGCTCTTTAGCTAAAAAAACTAATTCTTATTTACTTTAAAGAACCTTAAGAATTACTTTACTAACTAAGCTTAGTAAAACCTTAGAACGCTTACTAGATTTTAAGATTATATTAATACTAAAAAAAAGCTTAACTAGTAATATAGTAAAGTTAGTAAAAACAGTAATTATATATCCTATACTAGTAGTACGCCCTTGCCTTACTAATAAAGCCTATCCCTTAACCTTATCTTTAACAATAAAATGCTTTCCCTTATACATAACGCTTAAGGACGCTTTGCTTAAGGTACTAGCTCTAGCTTTACTAACTACGTTAACCTTTTTAAAGACGTACTTAAAAACCTAGTATATAAAGCTAAGGATAACAATAATAATGCCTTTAGCGTCGCTAGCATTACCTTAGCTACTATTAACCTACTAGCCTATAGTTTAAATAACTTTAGCAAAGATCTAAGCGCTTTTGCTAAAGACCTAGTAAAAAAGGTTAAAGGTATTAATAGTATACTTAAGTATATTTAATAGTTTAAAGAGCTAGCTAATAAAACAGCTTTTACTTTTACTAGCTTAATTTTTTCTTAGATACGCTTAGTTAATAATACTATAAGCCTTTTAATCTATACTAGCTTCTTTACTACCTTGCTACATTGCCTACGCTTAGCGCTAACTACTATTACCCCTACTACTAGTAAATAGAGCTATTTCTTAAAGGCGCTTACTAAGAGTTTAAAAAAAAACACTAATAAAATAGTAAAAATCTTTAGTAAAATAGCTAAGCTTTTTATTATTAAAGATATAATTATAGTTAAAAGCGTTAAGCGCGCTTTTTTTACTATTTACGTTAATAATAACGCTTTTTTACTTTTTTACTAGTAAACAGCTACTTTACTTATTAAGTAGTATAATAAAGTAGTTAAGAAGCTTAAGGACTAAACCTTTATAACCTTTATATAAATGCTTAGTATCTTTTATAGTATAGTGCTTTTAATGTTTTACTTAGTTATACTACTGCCCTTAGGTACTACCTTAGTTTATACTATCGTAAAGAAAGGCGCTAATAGTAGCTACTTTAGCAAGGACAAAGACCTTAGCGTTTATATTCTTAAAATCGTAGCTAGCCTTAATACTAATAAGTAGACCTTATATACTGCTTTGCTTTTGTTTAACTTTAAGGATATATAGTTAAATATCTTCTTAAATACTATCTTTTATACGTTAATTAACAAAAACAATAAATTAATCTTAGCTAGTAATAATAATAATCTTATGTTATATAAATAAGTAAATAAAGCTAAGTTCTTTGCTTAAGTTTATAAAAAGAAAAAAGAAAAGCAAAAAAAAAAAAGTAAGCTTAGGACTAGTAAACCTAGTCTAGCTAGCAGCAGCAATAATAGAAGCTAGCGCTGCTTACTAACAATAGTAACTCCTTTAACAATAAAAAGTAGTATAAGCTAGCTTCTTTTTTCCTTTTTTTTTTCTTTTTCTTCCTTCTCTTTCCTTTGTTTATCTCCTTCTCTATCCTTTTTCCTCTTCCTTCCTTTTCCTTTCTTCTTACTGTTTTTAGTATTTAAAAAAAAAAAAAAAAAAAAAAAAAAAACTTATTTCTATTATAAGCTTAATTAAGAGAAAAGAAAAAAACATAAAAAAAACAATAACCTTACCCTTTCTTTTGTCTTTCCTTTGTCTTCCTTTGCTTTCTTAGACTAAAAAAAGAAAAACTCTATAAAAAAAATACCTATTTGTTCCTTTTATCTACTATAAAAAAAATAAGAAAACCTAAAAAAAAGAAAAAAGCTTTATACTTACCTTTCTGCCCTATAAGCCTAACTTAACGTTAGCTTTTTTAACCTTTCTTCTTCTTAATAACTTAACGTTACTATACCCTATTATATCTATAGCAGTAAGCTATATTCTTAAAGGAAAAGATAAGACCTTAACTTAACGTTGCTTATATCTTTATTACTTAACGGTACTATAACGTTGCTACTTCTTTGCGTATCTCCCTATTGTTTACCTTAGCCTTTCCTTTATATAGCACTAAGGACGCTGCCTTTTTTTCCTTATTCTTTAGTACTTAATATAGTATACTTCCCTAAGGAATTCTTAAGGATTTCCCTTAGGACTATCTTAGTAAATTCCCTAGGATTTCCCTTAGCTGCTTCCTTAGGATTTCCCTTAGCTGCTTCCTTAAGATTTCCCTTAGAAGCCTAATAGTAAAATCCTAAGGAAATTACTATAAGAGATCGTATATATAGATAGCTTATAAGAACAGTTAGAAATAAAAGAAGGCATAGATTTTTACTTAAGCAATTAGTATACCTATATTATAATAATAGTTTTTAGTAAATTCCCTAGGAAGGCATTACTAACGCCTGCCCGTATTAGTACTTTATACTAAGCTTATTATAATATATTATAAGTAACTTTATTTATAATTTTAGTAGTATATATACTTTTCCTTTAAAGTAAATTAGCTAGTCCTTACTAGCTAACTAGCTTTATCTTTTATTTATAAGCTTAGCTATAACTTTACTATTTATAAAAAAAGCATTTTCTTTTTATATATAATAAAGCAACTTTATTAAAGTTAAGGCTTCCTTTAGCAACGTTATATTATCTTTAACGTAGGTTTACCTTAAGTTTATAAGACCTTTTACTATATTTAATTTATTTCTTTTACTTAGCTTTTAATAAAGGTAGCTTATATGCTATACTATAATTAGTACTAACTTAGTAAAGAAAGAAATAACTACTATAACTATGTTATTTTTATAGTAAACGTTTTATAAAGCTATAAAAATAAAGTTTTTACTTTCCCTTTAAATATAAGTCTTTACTTAGTCCTTTAACTTCTTAATATTAATTATACTATTTATAGCTTTTTTACTATAAAAACACTTTAAGAACTTAAGTAATATACTATACTTTTTTAGCGTAATCTTTTCTTTATTTTAAAGGTTTAGCTTTTTTAATAACTTATTAGCTAAGTTATTACTACTTAGTTTATATTTAATATAAAAGTTAAAAAGTAATAATCTATTTAAGGCTATAACTTACTTATTAGATAGCTTTATCTTTGCTATAAGGTAGCTATAGTTTAAGTAATCTATAAATACTTAAACTTTATTATTAACGTATACTAAGTAATACCTTTACGTAATTAATACTTTTATAATTACTATTATTTTAGTATTAAGGATAAGGTATCTTAGCTTTAGTTTAGTTAGCTTTTATAATATATATACTATAAGGTACTAGTTTTTTCTTTGCTTTTATAAAAAGATTACGCTAATAGTAAATTTTAAAGCGTTAGTTTATATTCTTATAAAAGCTATTAGCTTAAAATATACTAGTACTAGTTCTTTTTAAAAGCAACGTTTAAGCTCTTTAAATGCTTTAACTTTACTATTACTTAGTAAAAAAGGTCCCTTTAGTATACCTTTAAGCAAGTTAGTAAGTAGCGTTATTATTTTACTATAATTTTAAATAAAGCTTTAATAGAATCCTATAAAGCTTAAGAATACTTAAACATTATATATGCTATAAGGTTATAGCTACTATACTATTTGTAACAGTAGTTACCTACCCTCTCACTCTCTTATTACCCCTTAGTTACCTAGACACATAGATAGTCGACGGCTTATAAGCCCCTTACTAAGGTAATACTAGACTCTTATAACTACCTAAAACTACCCTTACCTTTATTATATTATAACAATTAGTAGCAATACTTTTCTTTATAAACTATTCTTTACCTATCTTTTATATTATAGCACTATTAACTAACCTAGTTAAACTAAAAAGCTAACTGCCTTAGCTATTTTAATCTATTAGTAAGCCTATAGGCGCTTACTAGCAAGTTCCTACTCTTCTACTACTTATCTTTATCTTATGTTACTAAGCTAATCCTACGTTACTACGTTATTATTTAATTGCTATAAAGGCTATTTTGCTTAGCGCTATAGTAGTATATACTATTTATTAAGGTAGCTAGCCTAAAGCACTTAGTATACTTAGTAGTTAGCTTTACTAACTACTAAGTATTGCTTTGCTATACTTATACTATTTACTTTACTAAAATGTTTAATATAGTAAACGCTTAAACCTTTCTTTTAGTATAGTTATAACTAGAACTATATAAGTAGCTTTTTAACTATATTTAAGAAGCTACCTTAATAGCTTAAAGAAGCTAAGACTATACGCCTATCTTTAGCGCGTTGTCTAAGGCTATAGGCTAGGCGCCTTCCTTAGCCCTATTACCTACCTTTATTGCTTTATATAAAAGGCGCTTAGTAGTGCTATTTTATTAATTATATAACTTACGTTAAAGAAGAATACTTAGCAAGCCTTTAGTTATAGCCCTACTAACTAAGCCTTTGCTAAGCTATAGTAGGTAAATAGCGTAGCTACGTAGTTATAGAAGGTAGCGTTTAAGCGTATTACTTAAGTAATTATATTAAGCCTTGCCCTTTCCCTAAGCATTACGTACCCTACTACTTACTACCCCTTTGCCTTAGCCTTTGCTTTAATGCTTTTCTTTTATATCTACTTACCTTTCTTAAGCTATCCTTATTTATACCTTAAGCCTATAAGTATTAATTGCCTTAAGCCCTTTACTATTATATTTTTAACGCTAAGCTAAGCTAAACTTAAAGCAATTTTATATTTTATACTCTTATCTTTCTTATTAAGTACGCTCTTTTAGTTATTTTCTTTTAGTTTTTCTTTGCTTATCTCTTTTTTATACTATATTGCTTTATTTCTTTTTATAAAATATAATCCTTTTACTATAAAATAATCTACGTTAGTTAAGTATATAATAGTTAGTAGCTTTATTATTTCTATTAGCGTTGTTTATATTATTAGCTATAGCGTTCTCTCTTATTATAGTCCTTAATACTTTATAGTCTTAAGCTAAAATAAAAGAGTATAAAGTAAGATTGTTTAGCTTAAGTAAGCAGCTACTAAAAATAATTAAGCGCCTTAATTTTAACCTTAAGCAGCTATAATATACGCTTAAGGCGTAGCTTATAGGCTAGCAGTAGCTAAAGTAGTACTATTATAAGTTAAAAGCTTTTATTGCTTTTTTTAGTAAACTAGCTATACCTTTAGCGTCTTTATAGTATAAGTAAGCAGCGTCTAAGCTATTGTCCTTAATACAGTATACCTCCCTAGGGAATTCCCGGGGATTTCCCCTAGGACTATCCTAGTAAATTCCCTAAGATTTCCCTTAGCTGCTTCCCTAGGATTTCCTTTAGCTGCTTCCCTAGGATTTCCCTTAGAAGCCTAATAGTAAAATCCTAAGGAAATTACTATAAGAGATTATATATATAGATAGCTTATAGGAATAGTTAGAAATAGAAAAAGGTATAGATTTTTACTTAAGTAATTAGTATACTTATATTATAATAATAGTTTTTAGTAAATTCCTTAGGAAAGTATTACTAACGCTTACTTATATTATTTAGTAGTAATACTATAGATTTTACTAAGTTTTAATTTATAGACTACTTCTTCTTTAGAAGGCTCTTCTTAGCTTAAGAGCTTATGCTAAAGATTAAGAGCTTCTTTAGCTAGATTATAATAAATAACTTTAATAATAAGTAACTTGCTTATAAAGAAAAAGCTTACCTTATTAATATCTTTAAGGATAAATACTTATTTAAAGGCATTAAGGCCTACTATCTTAACGTATACTATCTTCTATAGCTTCTTAACTCCTTCTTTAACCTAGAAAACGTTTATAAAAGCTTTATAAAATAGTACTTACTTAAGTATTTAAAGAATAAAAATAAGCTATTTAACTAGCTAAGGTACTTTTCTTATAATACTAAGTACTTAGTATTTAATAACCTAAAGGTACTTAGCGTACTATACTACCTATAGCGTTCTTAGCTAAGCTTTTTTAAAACAAAGGAATTATTAGTTAAGGTTCTAGGTTACTTCTTAAGTAGTATACTACTTTCCTTTAATCTTAGTTAGCTAAGGACTTTTATTAAAATAAAATTTAAAGAAAGTATGCTTAATACTTAACGCTAGTTCTTATTTAATAAAATTAATAATATATTTTAAACCTTATAATAAGTAGTAAACACTAAGCTACTAAAAGCTTTTTAATTAAAGTACTTTATTAGTACTATAAAAAAAGAAAAAAAAAAGCTTTACTTAGCTAAACTAAGACATTAAATAGATACTCTTTGCCTATAACTTAAGCTAGCTATTTAGTAACTCTAAGAGCTAGCCTATACTACTAGGCAAGCAGGACCTTAGTATAAGTTTAGCTAGCCTAGAACTACTAACTATTAAGATAGCTAAGCTTAGTAGTAGCAAAAACTTAAGAAAGTTAACTACTTTAGTTAACCTTTTATTTTCTTTTAGCTTTAAATTTATCTAAGATCCTTTTAACATAGAAAACAATAATAATAACTTAGTACTAAACAAAAACTAGTTTATACTATTAAATATAAACGCTTAAGATATACTAGTTTACTTTTTATATAAGCTAGCGCTTACTTTACTTAATAAACATAATAAAGTAAGTTATACTAAAAGTAATAACTAAGACTACTTTTTATACTTTAGCTTAAAGGAAATTAGTAAGTTTAACCTTACTAAATTAATAGACCTAAGCTTTAATAATATTAAAAGAAACGCTAAGATACTAGTTTAAAAAAGCGCTAAGCGCTTTATTAATATACTATAGTAATATAAGCAACGTAGTTTTACTTACGCTAAGCTTTTACTAATTAATATATTAACGCTGCTCTTTAAAGTAGCTTTTAACTAGTACTTTAGTAACCTTAGCAATAATACTTACGTTAGCCTATAGAACTTATATATAAGCCTTTTTAGCTAGTACGCTTTGCTTTAAACCTACTTTAAGATTACTATAAAAGCTACGCTTACTGCTCTTAAGTAAAAAGCTTTTTTTATTTAAAATATTATTAATAAAAAGAACTTATATAACTAAGTCTTTTACGTTTACTATAAAGCTAAGGCTACTAGCTATAGCAAAATCTATCTAGCTAAAATTTTTCCTTAAAAACTAGATTAATACTTTAAAAAGGTCTTCTGCTTACTTACCTTTACTAAAGATATTAATAAATAAATCTTTAAGTATAAAAGAATATTCTTTAACATTTATACTTACTATATTAAAAAAGATTAGCGCTAGTACGTTTAAATTAAGAGAGATAGTAGCTAAAAAAGGAGATTCTTAGCTAAATAAAACTAACTAACTAAAGAGCTATCTAGGTTAACCTACCTAAAACAAAGACTATAAGGTAATCTTAACTATAACTAAAACTAAACGAATAAGCTATAGGATAAAAGCTTAAGTAAGGTTAACGTTACTAAAGAAAGCTAGTACTTAATCTTTTATTTAATGCTTAATAAGAATAAAATATATACCTTTTTAAAAAAAGATATAGCTAGCTTTTATAAAACTATAGCTAAAACTAATAATAATAATAAAAACTTAAGGCAAGAACTAGCTAATAAATTATTTAATAATATCTTCTTTATCTTAAACCTTTTGCTAAGATAGCTTTATAGTATCTTATGCTTAAGCTATAGCTTAGTTATCCCTTAAGATAAGCAAAAGTACTATCCCTTAGTATATTACTAAACTACTATCTTTAATAATACTACTTTTACTACTATAAAAGATAAGCTAATTATCCTTGCTATACTAATAAAGCTTTTAGCTAAGCTTTACTAGCCTTTTAGCTTTATATACGCTTAAATATTAGTATATAAGAAAGCAAGCTTTAGTTACTAATAGTTAGCTTATATTAATAGTAAAGCTAGCTACTTAGTTATCTAAGAAAACTAGCTTAGCTTTTTTATATAAGTTAGCATAAACTAAAGTAAGATAGTATAGCTTAGTAGTATTAGTAATTTAAGAACGCTTAAATAGATAGAATTTATAGTATAGATTCTTAGAACTATTAATAGCTAGCCTTAAACTATAGAAGTTTATATATTAGTATAGGTTATTAGCTAGCTATCTACTAGTCTTTTCTTTAGATAAGAATTTAGTGTACCTTATTTAGTTAACGTTATTAACTTATAAGTAAAGATTATTATTAGCGCTACACAGAAACTTTACGTTCTTATATAAATTAAAAAGTATAGCTTATAAGTTTACTGCTTTATACGCGCTTACTAAGCAGCTATTATACTACTTAGTTTACTATATTTCTTAGTAGTAGATTACTATCTTATTCTTTATAAAAAAGATCTCCTTTTTATACCTTACTGCGCCTTACTGCTAGCTATAGTTAGCTATAAGCTATATTAGCTGCTTACCTTTAACTTAAGCTTTAAAATAATCTATATCTAAAAGGATAAGCATATTAGAGTCTTTATGTATATAAACGATATAATAATATAAAATAATGCTTTTATAATAAACAAAGACTTAAGCATTCTGCTAACTAAAGGTAAAATATTATTAATAAGAGTAACTAAAGGATCTAATAATAAGACTAAAACCCTTTTAAAAGACGTTAACGTATACTAGCGCCTTAAAATCTCTTAACTAAAGAACGTATTTAAAATAGTAACTAAGTATAGAGTTAAAATCTATACGCTTTAGCTAGCTATAGCTTAAGTTTTCTAAAAAATTATAGAATTATTCTTAAAAATCTAAGAAAACTATAGTAATATTTATATACTAAAGAACAACTTCTTATAAGCTTTTCTTACTAATAACTAGTAAAACGCTAAAGTATTTTCGTAAGCGTACTTAGTAAGAACTAAGAATAAGTAGTTTATTAATAAAACATTTAATAAGCTATACTAAAAGAGCTATTTTAAATTTATAAGAAAACTATCTTTATTTACTAGCTTAGTGTTTATTATCTAAAGAATAGTTAATAGTAAGCAAAAGAGATAAGTTATTATAAACCTTTATAACCTTAACAGCGTTGCCTTACTAAACGCTTATCTTATACTTCTATAGAAGGAAATAATTACTTACTTAAAGAAAAAAACTTTTATTAGTGCTATTAATACTAAATCTTTTTTTTACTAGTTCTTAGTATACTTAGCGTACTATAACTACTTTACTATAGTTAGCTACTAAAGCCTTAAGCGCTTTAAGGTAATACTAATAAGCTTTTATAACTTACTAGTATATGCTTAGTAGTTTATAAATAAGATCCTTTGCCTTTTTTAATACTTTACTACTACGTTTATTAATAATATTATTATCTTTTTTAATAATATAGCTAGCTACTAAAGGCACCTAACTACTATATTTTAACTCTTCTTTAAGCAAAACATTGCCTTATTATTAGTAAAGTTCTTTCTTAAATATTCCTTAGTTTAGCTCCTTAGCTTTTATGTTAACTTTATAAAGCTAATAAATACTAAATTAAAGATTAAAGCTTTACGTAAAATTTAATTTCTAGATACTTTTATATACCTTAAAAAGTAAATTAGTATAGTTAGTTAGCTTTAGTATCTTATTCCTTAGTTTACTACTAAGATTGCTTCCTTATAGACGTAAAAGATATAGCTATTAGTAAAAAGAAAAGATAATAATAAGATGCTTATTAGCGCTAAAAGACATAAGTATATAAAGCGTATAAACTTTATACTTACTAAGGAAAAGCTTGCTAGCTTCTAAGACGTTACTAAAGCTTTAATTAATATAAAAAAGAAATACTATTTTAATCTTAATAAGAAGCTATTTATTTAAATTAACGCGTTATAAGAGTTTAGTATAGGTATAATATTATTCTACTTAACTAAGGAATTCTTATATAATCTAAAGAGCTATATTTTATTAGCTATAGTATAACTAATTATATTCTTTAGCTAAAGCTTTAACGCTATAGAAATAAACTATTAGCTAATAAAGATAAAGGTTACTACTTTTATCTAAGTAACAAAGAAAGCGTAAACCTTAATCTAGTTAACTTATAGTAGCTTAACTATTGTTTTAACTAATTATATAGTAATATATAATATCGTTTAATAGAAATCTTTTGTTTTTACTACTACTTAAACTAATAACTGCTTAATCGTTGCTTTATAGTAGCTTAGCTAGTTTAATCTTAAGGTTTACTATATCTTAAGAGCAAAGAACTTAGTTACTAATGCTATATCTTAACTACTTACTAATAAAGCTAAAACCTTTTATAATAATAAAGAATTAAAGCTTAAATAAGTATAAAAGGATAATGCTTTAAAAGACTATATCTATGCTTTAACTAAAACCTACTTTATCTTAAACTTATAAGAAAGGATTATAAATAGATATTAAGATAACGTAAAGTAAAAAACTATCTTAAAGCAGCTTAAAAATAATAATGCTAAGCTAAGCATTGCTTTTGTTTATAATAAAAGCTTACTTTACTTATAAAAGCATAGTAGTAAGCAAAAACTATATATTTTAAAATCTTATAATAAAAAGATTATCTAAGACGCTTATAAATAATACTTTTATACTAAAAGAAAACAGCTAATTAAAAACTTTACTGCTTCTATAGCTATCTTAAGCTTTTAAAAGAAGGTTAACTAACTAGTAAATAACTATAAGTTATATTAGTAGAACTAAACTAACTGTTAAATAACCTTAAGAAAGATGCTCTTAATTAAATCCTTAGCTTTACTATTTTATACTATTACTATAGATTTTATAGTTAAGCTACTAATTGTTAATGCTAAGAACTTACTATAGTATAAACTACTAAGCAGTTACTTTAACTACTTTTTTACTATAATAAATAAGTTCTTTAAGATATATCTTTTAATTCTTAAGAATAACTATTACTATGCTAAAGACTAAGCAAAGTCTTTATATACTAAGCTCTTTTACGCTAACTAAGGACTTTTTTATAAAATTATCTTAAACTAAAACTAAAAGTTTATCTTTACTTTTTAGACTAGTCTATAGACTATATATAAGACTAAGCTTTTTATGTCTATAGCATAGCATCTATAAACTAATAAGCTGTTTAAATAATATAATTAAATAGTAGAGATTGCCTTTTAATTCTTCTTATATAACAATCTAATAGTAAAATAAATAAACTGCCTTATTGCTTTATAGTTCTTTATAAATAACTTATTTATAGCTACTATTAAGATATCCCTAAGCAAGCTAGTTACTAAGTAGTATATAAATAATAGCTAAAGGTATCTTAAAAAGAGTACTACTAAAGAAAAGCTTAAATTCTTTTAAAAAGAAGCTAAGCTTAGTATTACATAAGCTTAAGTAGCTATAAAGGTAAGGTATAACTATAAATACTAGCTAATAGAGTTTAAGCCTAGTAACTAAGTATAGCTTATGCTTAAAAAAAGGTATTATATTCTAAACCTTAAGATTAGTAAGCTTTAAGAGTAATAAGCTAAGCTATTTAAGGTTATAGAGCGCGTAAGTTATCTTACTTACTACCTTAATCTAGAAGGCGCCTTAAACGTTTATTTAGTAGTATTAGTAATAGTACTTTACTTTACTAAGCTATTAGTAAACTAACTAAGTAGTAATGCTTTTAGCTCTTAAAAGGATAAGTTAATTTAAGATTCTTATATTACCTAAAAGGGAAAAAAGAAGCTAAAGAAATAATACTTAGTCTTATAAAAGGGCTAGCTAAGCTACTATAATAGCTAAGTAAAGGAAAACGTAATTAATATTAGCAAGCTAGTTTAAGCCTTTAAGACAAAGAAAGCTACCTTTAATACCTTTATTAAGGAGAACGTTTAGTAATAAAGCAAATAGCTATAGTAATATACCCTTTTATAGCTTAAAGAGATTACTTCCCTTTTTAGTACTAGCCTAAAAAAGCTTAGACTATAAGATATAATTAAAGATACATCTAGCCTAGCTATTAATATACCTTGCTAACGTAAGTACCCCTTAAAGCTTAGTAGTAGTAAAAGAGGCTAAAGAAATCTTAGTAAAAACTATAGTCTTAAGAAAGCTAAAGGAAATCTTAGCAAAAAGATAAGTAAAGAGTATAAAAGCAAAAGAAAGCTATATGCTTTTAATAGTAGTACGCTTCTGCTTTAGTTATATAGTAACCCTTTAATTAAGGCTATAAAAGAAGAAATATAAGTTAAAAAACAAAAAAAACAATAAATATATATTTACCTAAAGAAAAAGAAACTCTTCTACGTATTTACTATTTTTTAAAACCCCCCCCCTTTTTATCTTTCTCCTTAAGCAAAAAGAATAAAAGAACGCTGCTTTTCTATAACTTTAGTTAATGCTTACTAACTTTTTTATTATTGCTTATAACTACTATCTAAGTTAAGCTATTATTTAACTATTCTTTTTATCCTTTTTATAACGCTAACTTCTATACCTTTATCTATAGAGATCTCTACTATAAGCTCCTTGTTTTTATATAGTAAAGGTATACTTATATTATTAAGCTCTTTAGCTAAGAAAACTAATTTTTATTTGCTTTAAAAAACCTTAAGAATTACTTTACTAACTAAGCTTAGTAAAACCTTAGAACGCTTACTAGATTTTAAGATTACGTTAATACTAAAAAAGGGCTTAACTAGTAATATAGTAAAGTTAGTAAAGATAGTAATTATATGTTTTATACTAGTAGTACGCTTTTGCTTTATTAATAAAGCTTATCCTTTAACCTTATCTTTAATAATAAGATACTTTCTTTTATATATAACGCTTAAGGACGCTTTGCTTAAAGTACTAGTACTAGCTTTACTAACTATATTAACTTCTTTAAAGATATACTTAGAAACTTAGTATATAAAGCTAAAGATAATAATAATAACGCTTTTAGCGTTACTAGCATTACCTTAGCTACTATTAACCTACTAGCTTATAGTTTAAATAACTTTAGTAAAGATCTAAGCGCTTTTACTAAAGACTTAGTAAAAAAGGTTAAAGGTATTAATAGTATACTTAAGTACGTTTAGTAGTTTAAAGAGCTAGCTAATAAGATAGCCTTTGCTTTTACTAGCTTAATTTTCTTTTAGATACGCTTAGTTAATAATACTATAAGCTCTTTAATTTATACTAGCTTCTTTACTACTTTACTATATTGCTTATGCTTAGCGTTAACTACTATTACCTTTACTACTAGTAAGCAAAGCTATTTCCTTAAAGCACTTACTAAAAGCTTAAAGAAAGATACTAATAAGATAATAAAGATTTTTAGTAAAATAGCTAAGCTTTTTATTATTAAAGACCTAATTATAGTTAAAAGCATTAAGCATACTTTTTTTACTATCTACGTTAGCAATAACGCTTTCTTACTTTTTTACTAGTAAATAGCTACTTTACTTATTAAGTAGTATAATAAGGTAGTTAAAAAGCTTAAGGACTAAACCTTTATAACTTTTATATAGATACTTAGTATCCTTTATAGTATAGTACTTTTAATATTTTACTTAGTTATACTACTACCCTTAGGTACTACTTTAGTTTATATTATTATAAAGAAAGGTACTAATAGTAGCTGCTTTAGTAAAGACAAAGACCTTAGCGTTTATATTCTTAAAATTATAGCTAGCTTTAACACTAACAGGTAAACCTTTTATACTACCTTGCTCTTATTTAACCTTAAAGACATATAGTTAAATATCTTCTTAGATACTATCTTTTATATATTAATTAATAAAGATAGTAAATTAATCTTAGCTAGTAATAATAATAATTTTACGTTATATAAATAAATAGATAAAGCTAAGTTCTTTGCTTAAGTCTATAAAGAGAAAGAAAAAGAGCAAAAAAAAAAAAAGCAAGCTTAAGACTAGTAAACTTAGTCTAGTTAGTAGCAGCAACAATAAAAGCTAGCGCTGCTTACTAATAATAGCAACTCTTTTAATAATAAAAAGTAGTATAAGCTAGCTTTTTTTTTTTTTTCTTTTTTTTTTTTTTTTTTTT